>JARQWZ010004165.1:62500-97500 GCA_033150135.1 Gobio occitaniae
GCCTTCATTACACTCACCCCCCTAAACCTCACTCCCATCCGGGTCATGGCACCAATGTAACCCCTCCTTTCAAACCGCCCACTCCAAGCGGGACTCGAACCCGGGTCCGCCGGCATGAAAGTCGGATGCTCTAACAAGGAGGCTAAAGACTACAACCCCTAGTGTCAGCCACTAGAGCGTCTCTTGAGATCAGAGGCCGGTTGCACCAGTTGTGCGTAAGTTAACTAATAGTGCGTTTACACCGCGAGTGATTTACATGTTAAGTCAATGCAGAGACGTGAAATGGCATTCTGCGGCGCAATTTGCGCGATTGAGGCGGCGCAAAGGACTCGCTCAAGTTGAAAAATCTGAACTTTGGCGGATATTTCGCGACGCGTTAACCAATCAGGAGCTTGCTCTAGTAGTGACAACAATGAGTAGAAAATCTGTATATTAATATCTGGTTCAGACAATATGATTATCACTGTGATAACATTAAATGACATGAAACACAACACAGTCTCTTTTTGTTAAATGCAAGTTTATGTATGATCAATAAGTAAAAGCTATAATAAGCTATACATGAAATAAAGCAAACAATTCTGTCAAACATTCAAAGTCAGTGCTAGTCGGCTAACGTTACAACTGCAACGTACAGTTATAGCCTAAAAATATAAAGTAATGAAACTTCTCTTTGCCTTCAGCCTAAACGATTTGCCAGGGAACAAATTATAGATCCATGAGACCAAAGATCGGCCATTACAAGACGAATTATAGCTCGAGACGCCACAGAGACATCAGAGCCAGCGGCAGACAGCAGAAGGACTGGTCGAGGAAAGGCTGCCCTCGCCGGGTTAATGAGCTGAGCTGATCCGCTGGAGCTCACAACTCCGAAAACGCCAGATAAAATGTTCAAATAGGCACTCTTTATATAAATAAACCACAGATTTGAGCTTTAAACAACTACATTATCGACTGAAAAAGTCTTAAAACTACGTTTTGTCACACATTAACAGTAGATTTTAACAAAAAAAAGACGTGTAAACACAGCCCATGTCAGCCATTTCACAACGAGACGAGCCGCTGGCAGAAGCCCCGCCCATAACGCGAATTTGTGTCTGTTGTGCAGTGAATGTCACGCGCGATTGAAGCGAGTAAACTCAAAATGTTCAAGCGTCCACCTTAGCGTGATTTATTCGCGCGAATCGCGTCCGGTGTGAACGCCACATTAGCCTAGTTTTGACGTAAATGGGAACTAAGTTACAACTTACGCACTACTAAATATTTTTGCGTTGTACCATTAAACTTAGTTGAAGCGTAACTCTACGTATAAACTAAATATTTCCGGAAGCCTCCGATCAGGAGTAATGGTTGGAATAATAAAGCAGACTGACTGAACTGCATAATAAACTCTTGTTTTACATGACAGACTTCAATTCTTTACACACATATGATAATGCTGACATTTTTTTTTTGAGAGAAAACATTATGTGAATAGATTATTTTATTTGCAGCTCTTCATCACGAAACCATCCAAAACTGTGCGAATCTGTCTCATCAGTCCGTGTTGTGCACGTCAGGATGTCAAATAAAATCAGTCATTATCAATAAATGTAATTTCTTATATTTTTTTGTTTCAGTATTTATTTATTTATCCTTGTTAATGTCGTTTCATATACTGAATGCTTCTGAATGTTATTTATATATAAAAGCACTTATGTTATTCATGATTAAGTATATTTAATGGAAACTTATTTTTACCGTTGGTTACGTGAGGCAAAAGAAGTTAAAATAATGAAGCACACTGAAATTCACGGTATTTCAACACAACTTTTGCTCACGTATTTGAAGGCTGCTATTGGATCATTGAGGGTAAACGTCATATTATGCGACTACGGAGAGCTTACGACCTACTATTTACGTTCTGCCTTAAGAACAAATGGTGCAACCGAAAAAAGTATAGAGTTAGTTACAAACTACACTCACCTAAAGAATTATTAGGAACACCTGTTCAATTTCTCATTAATGCAATTATCTAATCAACCAATCACATGGCAGTTGCTCCAATGCATTTAGGGGTGTGGTCCTGGTCAAGACAATCTCCTGAACTCCACACTGAATGTCAGAATGGGAAAGAAAGGGGATTTAAGCAATTTTGAGCGTGGCATGGTTGTTGGTGCCAGACGGGCCGCTCTGAGTATTTCACAATCTGCTCAGTTACTGGGATTTTCACGCACAACCATTTCTAGGGTTTACAAAGAATGGTGTGAAAAGGGAAAAGCATCCAGTATGCGGCAGTCCTGTGGGAGAAAATGCCTTGTTGATGCTAGAGGTCAGAGGAGAATGGGCCGACTGATTCAAGCTGATAGAAGAGCAACTTTGACTGAAATAACCACTCGTTACAACCGAGGTATAGGGTTGGGCATCGTTTTGATTTGAACGATTCTGATTCCGATTCCGATTCTTAGTTTCGATTACGGTTCTTTCCGATTCTCGATTCCGATTCTTTGAGGGGTGGAGTCACAACATGTCACAGGCTCATTTCACAGTGGAAAATTGTATTTTGATTCAATAATGAGTTTTAGTTTTGGGACTTTCTCCGCTGGCATTTTTCACAAAGGTGAATGGAGTTTCACACCGAGTCCCGGTTTAACAATAGCATTAACAGCAGTCATATTAGAACTGCTACTAGCGTGGGCAATTTGCGTATAGCTACATTTATCTACGAGGGGGAAAAATAATTTCAGTAACGTTGTTGTACACCACAATTCGCAATTTGGTCAAGGGCTTTGTTATTACACTACAATCACTTATCTGATTATGACGAGGTGGGATAATGTTAGTTATAAAGCCATCTTTTACTCACCCAGCTGTTGTTCAAATGCGTGTGTTCCTGTATGTGCGCACTCCAAGCCGCAGTAGCCTTGTGCAATATTGTCATGACAACCGGTACACAATATTCACTTAAGGAGGTTATAATATTAGTATTATTTCTTATCATATACGTTATAGAAAAGACGAGAATCGCGTTTTTTTCTATTGAGCTTTATTTCTCAAAATGGTGCATGTGTGTGTGTGTTTGCTTATCCTGGGTGCAATGACAACAGTGCGAGTTATTATATTAGGCATGAGCGCCGGCGGCTGCTGACGGCTCATAGTGTACACAGAGGAGCGCGCTCAGAATAACGTCCGAGCTCAGTGTTCTGACTGAATAATACGGTTTCTTTCTCGCAAAACCTTATAGTGTGCCCCCTGAACACTTTCCATATGGCGCGCGTCTCCCTGTATCGTTGCGTGATATATTTGTTTATTTTCTGTAATGTTTTAGCTGATCGCCATTCACTGCCATAATAGGAAGGAGCGCGTGCAGGAACAGAATTTTAAATGTCACAGGACATAGGGCACTGGGACAACATCAGGGTAAGTAAAAGAAGGCTTTATTTTCATTTCAGGGTGAACTATCCCTTTAATAACGTTGGTTAGCGCAGGGTTGCCCGAGGAGGACAGACCTGCGCAGCATTTCAAACACGCTACACTCGTTAATTTATACACCACATATTTGTAGTGCATCCTCCTGTGCAAGAAATAAGTTTGTCATATGTGTTGCACTGTGCCGACCCAGGCTTTTTTTTTTTAAAGTGAAATAAAGCCACACTTTTGAGCGCTGCTTACCGTGCTCCATGGCTGCAACAGAACAAACGGGCGCGCCAAGCACTTCCGAAAACTTGCGCGTTTAGAACCGATGATCAGAATCGAAAACAAAATTTCTAAACGATTCCAATGGCACCGTTATTTTTTAAACGGTTCCAAGTTGGAACCGGTTCTCGATGCCCAACCCTACCGAGGTATGCAGCAAAGCATTTGTGAAGCCACAACACACACAACCTTGAGGCGGATGGGCTACAACAGCAGAAGACCCCACCGGGTACCACTCATCTCCACTACAAATAGGAAAAAGAGGCGACAATTTGCACGAGCTCACCAAAATTGGACAGTTGAAGACTGGAAAAATGTTGCCTGGTCTGATGAGTCTGGATTTCTGTTGAGACATTCAGATGGTAGAGTCAGAATTTGGCGTAAACAGAATGAGAACATGGATCCATCATGCCTTGTTCCCACTGTGCAGGCTGGTGGTGGTGGTGTAATGGTGTGGGGGATGTTTTCTTGGCACACTTTAGGCCCCTTAGTGCCAATTGGGCATGGTTTAAAAGCCACGGCCTACCTGAGCATTGTTTCTGCCCATGTCCATCCCTTTATGAGCACCATGTCCCCATCCTCTGATGGCTACTTCCAGCAGGATAATGCACCGTCACAAAGCTCCAATCATTTCAAACTGGTTTCTTGAACATGACAATGAGTTCACTGGACTAAAATGGCCCCCACAGTCACCAGATCTCAACCCAATAGAGCATCTTTGGGATGTGGTGGAACGGGAGCTTCGTGCCCTGGATGTGCATCCCACAAATCTCCATCAACTGCAAGATGCTCTCCTATCAATATGGCCAACATTTCTAAAGAATGCTTTCAGCACCTTGTGGAATCAATGCCACGTAGAATTAAGGCAGTTCTGAAGGCGAAAGGGGGTCAAACACAGTATTAGTATGTGTTCCTAATAATCCTTTAGGTGAGTGTATCTAGTAGTTACTAAGCCTCTAGTGTGGACTTTACGTTCCAATTTAAGAAATAACTTACGAACGACTGGTGCAACCCTACCCAGAGGAGTGAGGTTTACTCGCACAGCAACTCCTAGCTGACCTCCGTTACATAAAGCTACTATAGAACGAGTAAACCAAACTTATCAACTCCTTGTTTATTTTCCTTATAAACTCCTTGATTTAAAATATAATCTGCTCGCGCAAAACCATAGTTTAAAAAAAAGACGACCTATTTAATAAAACCAGTTCACTTCAGTTAATGGTGTTTGTGGTCAGTTTCATTCGCGGATCCTTTACGTCGGATCGACCAATATTGAGTTTGGTTCTTTTTTTAGTAGGACGTGCTACTTTGGCTTTTGCATCTTGCAACTAACGTTTGTTTAAGTTCGAACCGGCTCAACCGGTTACTTGCTGAGAACCGGCTTTGTTTGATTCATTCAAGAACCGAACATCACTATTACACTTTATATTCTGCGTTCCTCTGTTCTGTTCTTCTGCATTTCTGGTGTGTTTCTCTGTGTTCATCCTCCTCCTCCACGCAGTCTTACCTCTGACTGTTATCCCTGACAGTCTTTTCTCCCAATAATCTTCTCAGTGACATGTAATATCTTGTTCTGTCAGTGAGCCCTGCACTGAATCTACAGGAGAACATCTGAGCTGAGAATATAATGAGTTACAGGGATTTATTCTGCAATAGAAAGATGTGTCTTTGTTGTCTCACTGTAACTCGATCAGATTCAGATCCACAGAAAACACACGTACAGTACGACCAGTGTAGTGGAACTCAATCACAAATGAATCTGCATTCTAAAAAACACTCATTGGGTTGTTTTTAACCCAAGGCCTGGGTAAATATAGGACAGAATACACTAATAGGATCAGTGTAACACAAAAACTACCCAAACACTGGGTTGTTACGTCTGACCCAGGATCTGTGCAACACAAAAACTACCCAAACACTGGGTTGTTACGTCTGACCCAGGATCTGTGCAACACAAAAACTACCCAAACACTGGGTTGTTACGTCTGACCCGGGATCTGTGTAACACAAAAACTACCCAAACACTGGGTTGTTACGCCTGACCCGGGATCTGTGTAACACAAAAACTACCCAAACACTGGGTTGTTACGTCTGACCCAGGATCTATGTAACACAAAAACTACCCAAACACTGGGTTGTTACGTCTGACCCAGGATCTGTGTAACACAAAAACTACCCAAACACTGGGTTGTTACGTCTGACCCAGGATCTGCGTAACACAAAAACTACCCAAACACTGGGTTGTTACGTCTGACCCAGGATCTGCGTAACACAAAAACTACCCAAACACTGGGTTGTTACATCTGACCAGGGATCTGAGTAACACAAAAACTAACCAAACACTGGGTTGTTACGTCTGACCAGGGATCTGTGTAACACAAAAACTACCCAAACACTGGGTTGTTACGTCTGACCTGGGATCTGTGTAACACAAAAACTACCCAAACACTGGGTTGCTACGTCTGACCCGGGATCTGTGTAACACAAAAACTACCCAAACACTGGGTTGTTACGTCTGACCCGGGATCTGTGTAACACAAAAACTACCCAAACACTGGGTTGTTACGTCTGACCCGGGATCTGCGTAACACAAAAACTACCCAAACACTGGGTTGTTACGTCTGACCCGGGATCTGCGTAACACAAAAACTACCAAAACACTGGGTTGTTACGTCTGACCCAGGATCTGCGTAACACAAAAACTACCCAAACACTGGGTTGTTACGTCTGACCCGGGATCTGCGTAACACAAAAACTACCAAAACACTGGGTTGTTACGTCTGACCCAGGATCTGCGTAACACAAAAACTACCCAAACACTGGGTTGTTACGCCTGACCCGGGATCTGCGTAACACAAAAACTACCCAAACACTGGGTTGTTACGTCTGACCCGGGATCTGCGTAACACAAAAACTACCCAAACACTGGGTTGTTACGTCTGACCCAGGATCTGCGTAACACAAAAACTACCCAAACACTGGGTTGTTACGCCTGACCCAGGATCTGCGTAACACAAAAACTACCCAAACACTGGGTTGTTACGCCTGACCCAGGATCTGCGTAACACAAAAACTACCCAAACACTGGGTTGTTACGTCTGACCCAGGATCTGTGTAACACAAAAACTACCCAAACACTGGGTTGTTACGTCTGACCCAGGATCTGCGTAACACAAAAACTACCCAAACACTGGGTTGTTACGTCTGACCCAGGATCTGCGTAACACAAAAACTACCCAAACACTGGGTTGTTACGTCTGACCCAGGATCTGCGTAACACAAAAACTACCCAAACACTGGGTTGTTACGTCTGACCCAGGATCTGCGTAACACAAAAACTACCCAAACACTGGGTTGTTACGCTTGACCCAGGATCTGAGTAACACAAAAACTAACCAAACACTGGGTTGTTACATCTGACCAGGGATCTGAGTAACACAAAAACTAACCAAACACTGGGTTGTTACGTCTGACCCGGGATCTGTGTAACACAAAAACTACCCAAACACTGGGTTGTTACGTCTGACCCGGGATCTGTGTAACACAAAAACTACCCAAACACTGGGTTGTTACGTCTGACCCGGGATCTGTGTAACACAAAAACTACCCAAACACTGGGTTGTTACGTCTGACCCGGGATCTGTGTAACACAAAAACTACCCAAACACTGGGTTGTTACGTCTGACCCGGGATCTGTGTAACACAAAAACTACCAAAACACTGGGTTGATACGCCTGACCCAGGATCTGCGTAACACAAAAACTACCCAAACACTGGGTTGTTACGCCTGACCCGGGATCTGCGTAACACAAAAACTACCCAAACACTGGGTTGTTACGTCTGACCCGGGATCTGCGTAACACAAAAACTACCCAAACACTGGGTTGTTACGCCTGACCCAGGATCTGCGTAACACAAAAACTACCCAAACACTGGGTTGTTACGCCTGACCCAGGATCTGCGTAACACAAAAACTACCCAAACACTGGGTTGTTACGTCTGACCCGGGATCTGCGTAACACAAAAACTACCCAAACACTGGGTTGTTACGTCTGACCCAGGATCTGCGTAACACAAAAACTACCCAAACACTGGGTTGTTACGTCTGACCCAGGATCTGCGTAACACAAAAACTACCCAAACACTGGGTTGTTACGTCTGACCCGGGATCTGAGTAACACAAAAACTACCCAAACACTGGGTTGTTACGTCTGACCCAGGATCTGCGTAACACAAAAACTACCCAAACACTGGGTTGTTACGTCTGACCCGGGATCTGAGTAACACAAAAACTACCCAAACACTGGGTTGTTACGTCTGACCCGGGATCTGAGTAACACAAAAACTACCCAAACACTGGGTTGTTACGCTTGACCCAGGATCTGAGTAACACACAAACTACCCAAACACTGGGTTGTTACATCTGACCCAGGATCTGAGTAACACAAAAACTACCCAAACACTGGGTTGTTTCGCCTGACCCAGGATCTGAGTAACACAAAAACTACCCAAACACTGGGTTGTTACGCCTGACCCGGGATCTGTGTAACACAAAAACTACCCAAACACTGGGTTGTTACGTCTGACCCGGGATCTGAGTAACACAAAAACTACCCAAACACTGGGTTGTTACGTCTGACCCAGGATCTGTGTAACACAAAAACTACCCAAACACTGGGTTGTTACGCCTGACCCAGGATCTGTGTAACACAAAAACTACCCAAACACTGGGTTGTTACGTCTGACCTGGGATCTGAGTAACACAAAAACTACCCAAACACTGGGTTGTTACGTCTGACCCAGGATCTGTGTAACACAAAAACTACCCAAACACTGGGTTGTTACGTCTGACCCAGGATCTGAGTAACACAAAAACTACCCAAACACTGGGTTGTTACATCTGACCCAGGATCTGAGTAACACAAAAACTACCCAAACACTGGGTTGTTACGTCTGACCCGGGATCTGAGTAACACAAAAACTACCTAAACACTGGGTTGTTACGTCTGACCCGGGATCTGCGTAACACAAAAACTACCCAAACACTGGGTTGTTACGTCTGACCCGGGATCTGAGTAACACAAAAACTACCTAAACACTGGGTTGTTACGTCTGACCCGGGATCTGCGTAACACAAAAACTACCCAAACACTGGGTTGTTACGTCTGACCCGGGATCTGAGTAACACAAAAACTACCCAAACACTGGGTTGTTACATCTGACCCGGGATCTGTGTAACACAAAAACTACCCAAACACTGGGTTGTTACGCCTGACCCAGGATCTGTGTAACACAAAAACTACCCAAACACTGGGTTGTTACGCCTGACCCAGGATCTGAGTAACACAAAAACTACCAAAACACTGGGTTGTTACGTCTGACCCGGGATCTGTGTAACACAAAAACTACCCAAACACTGGGTTGTTACGTCTGACCCGGGATCTGTGTAACACAAAAACTACCCAAACACTGGGTTGTTACGTCTGACCCGGGATCTGTGTAACACAAAAACTACCCAAACACTGGGTTGTTACGTCTGACCCAGGATCTGAGTAACACAAAAACTACCCAAACACTGGGTTGTTACGCCTGACGAATATAAACATCTTTTCTAGAGTGTGAGTTGGTTGTTTTAAAGACTGAATCAGTAATGAATTGTTCTCATGAGTGAAGTGTGTTGAGTTAGTTCACGGCTCATCTGTCCCGGTGAGGGATGGGGACAGTGTGTGTGTGTGTGTGTGTGTGTGTGTGTGTGGATGGCAGATCAGGAAGCTCCCGCTCCACAGCTCTTCACCCACTGACTCTGCTAATTGATCACAGTGTGAAGCTCATTTCCTGTTCCTTTAGTGGCACGAGCACAACACACACCTCACACACCTCACACACTTCAGCTGAGCGATGAATATTCCGTTCATTAAGCAACGTCATGAATATTGTGATTATTAATGTGTTTTTATTCATCTAGTTTGATGTCTGACAGAGATGATTTAATAACTTCAGCTGAACGTTTGAGTGATGAATTGAAGTTTTGATTCAATAACTGTTATTCAGGGAAACATCTTCTGGTCAATATTGCTGTTTATGCCTATGAATTGTTATATGTGGTGCATATAAATCAAAATTAATAAATATGAAATATTTAACGATTAATTCAATGATTAATGAAAACAATGATTTAAATATTGGTGGATAGAAATGAAAATTATAAAAAATTAAATATTGAATGATTTAAAAATAAAAAACTAACATTTATTGATGAATGAGAAATTATTGTGTGTGAAATATTGGCGCATATCAATTCAAATGATTAAATATTTAATGATTAATGAAATGTTTAATGAAAATGATTAAATATTAATTATTGGTGTATATAAATTAAACCGATTGCATATTGAATATTTAATGATTAATTATTTATATGAAATATTGGTGCATTTAAATATGAAATATTGGTACATATAAATAAAATTAAGAAATATGAAATATTGCAGCATATAAATGAAAATTATTGTATATTAAATAATTAAATGTTGAATGAAAATGATTATATATGAAATATTGGTGCATATAAATACAATTATGTAATATTGGTGCATATAAATAAAATGATTAAATATGAAATATTGCAGCACATAAATTAAAACGATTGCATATTAAATATTTAATGACGAATTAAATGTTTAATGAAAAATTATTAAATATGAAATATTGACGAATATACATTTAAATGATTGCATATTAAATATTTAATGATAAATAAACAATTTAATTAAAAATGATTAAATATGAAATATTAGTGCATATAAATATAAATGATTAAATGTTTAATGAAAAAATATTAAATATGCTTTATTGGCGCATATAAATAAGAATGATTAAATATTGAATTATGAATTAAATGTTTAATGAAAATGATTAAATATGAAATATTGGTGCATATAAATACAATTATGAAATATTGGTGCATATAAATAAAATGATTAAATATGAAATATTGCAGCATATAAATTAAAATGATTGCATATTAAATATTTAATGATTAATTAAATGTTTAATGAAAAATTATTAAGTATGAAATATTGATGAATATACATTTAAATGATTGCATATTAAATATTTAATGATTAATAAACAATTTAATTAAAAATGATTAAGTATTTAATGTAAAAATATTAAATATGATTTATTGGCGCATATAAATAAGAATGATTAAATATTTAATCATGAATTAAATGTTTAATGGAAAATTATGAAATATTAAATATTGGTGCATATAAATAAAATTATTAAATATTGGTGCATATAAATAAAATTATGAAATATGAAATATTGGTGCATATAAATGAAAATGGTCACATATTAAATATTTAATAATTAATTCAATGTTTAATGAAAAATTATTTAATAACTGATTGATTCAGATGATGCTTCTGACAGAAATAATGATTTCAGAGCAAATGCATGTCAATCCGCTTCTACAGCTGCATTTATCTGATCATAAATACAGTCAAATGATGAAATATTCCTCCAGTGTAGATCATCTGTTCTCTGTGTCAATATATAGTAAAGTGTGATTTATTCATCATTACTCCAGTCTTCAGAGTCACATGACCCTTCACTAATCACTCTCATATGATGAAGAAACATTTATGATTATTATCAGTGTTGAAAACCGTTCATATGTTTGTGGAAACCGTGATTCTTTGATGATGGAAAGATCAAAAGAGCAGCATTTATTTGAAACAGTCCTGCTGAATATTAGTGTACATATTGAATATATCATTTTCTTATCATCCGCCCCTCATTACATCTTATTTGTGTGATTTGTGTTCTGATGTGTGTCTGTTTGATTTGGGCTGATATCATATTCTCCATGTTTGCGGAGGATTTTCAGGAGAGCGTGGGTTCACAGACACATCATAGATATGGTTATTAATAATGCATGAGCGGTCGGATGGCTCTTCAGGAGTGGTTTAGGGATCATGGGAACGCCTCGCTCGCTCTGACTGAAGTCCAGCACAAACAGAATCACTGATCATAACTCACACTCAATCAAAGCTTCTCACAGAGACACTTCATATTTCAACAAATATTTGCATCAAGTCATTTTTCCTCATATGTCTATATTAATGAAGACAATGACCCACACAAATATTGACCTTATTTTTTTCATCATAATAGAGCTGATTTGGCTATTTTGAACTTCTGGTTTCATATTCTTGCACTTATTTTAGCTTAGCTTTTCTGCTATTTATCATATTATTAAAATTGAATATTGTAATCATAAAAATATTGGTTTGTATCAAACAGTTTTACCATTTACTGCACTTATTTCCTTTAGCGGCTATGAATCGAGAAATTGCTTGACAATGACGTATGATAAACATACTTTGTTTTATTAATCAATTGATAAAGTAATTAATTTATTTTATTTAAAGAATCAAACATTTATTTTTGTTAAGTAAATGGAAAATAAATATTCTTTTATTTAAAATATTCAAATTAATTCAAATATTTATCAAATATATTTGAAAATATTTGAATACAAATTAATTATATAAAAACATTTTACTTTAAAAATTATATTTATAAAATATATATGAAAATATTTTAATTAAATGTAATAATTAAATAAAAATATTATAATTTAAATTATATTTATAAAATATATGAAAATATTTTTTTTAAAATTCAATAAAAAGATTTTAATTTAAATTATGTTTATAAAATATACATGAAAATATTTTAATAAAAATCTAATAATTAAATAAAAATATTGTAATTTAAATTATATTTATAAAATCTATATATGAAAATATTTTAATAAACATTAAATTATTAAATAAAAATATTTTAAATACAAAAATTATATTTATAAAATATATATGACTATTTTAATAAACATTAAATAATTAAATTAAAATATATTAATTTAAAAATTATATTTATAAAATATATATGATTTTTTTAATTAAAATTAAAAAAAAATATTTTAAGTAAAAGATTATATTTATAAAATCTATATGAAAATATTATAAATTCTAAATGTTTATCAGAGCACAGGTCATTTTATATGACTGTCATGGTAAATTTATTTTAAAATAACATATATAAAATATTTATTTTATTTTATCATGTAATGTCTAAACTTTTATCACAGTTCAGATCATTTTATGTTTCTGTCACGGTAAATTTTTAAATAATTTTTCAATTAACCCCTTCATTACTGTTTTTTTATTATATTTATAAAATATATTTTAAAATATTTGATTCCTGTCTAAACCTATATCACATTACAGGTCATTTTATATCACTGTAAAATTATTTTTCATTTAACCCCTTCATATCGGTTTTTGCATCGTGGCTGCATTGTAGATTGTACACCCAAACAATTCCCGCATTTTTGACCATGCAACTTTTTTTTTAGGACAATTTCACCTTTTCCAAGTGTTGTACCATCCCAAAGCACCAAAGGGTTTGAGTGAACTAAGAAGCGATAGAGGAAATGAAATCCTGAAGCGTTTGCAGTGTGATTTCCGAGTCATGTGACCCGAGCGCGCGTCTGCTGGAGCTCATGAGGTGTTGACACACAGACACAACTGTAGGTTATTGCTTTTTATAGTAGTCCTCTTCCAGAAGCTGTCTGTTAAGTGCACTCGCTGAGCTGTTGCTAAGCAATGCGCTGAAGAGCTCTTCGCCGTGATGGATGGCCTGCTATAAACTTTACTGTGGTAACAGCGCTGTAAAACTCAAGCGAGACGGTCGACACACTCACACAAACACAGTGTTTATACGGCAGTGTCTTCTGCTTTATACATCACATGACAATCGTAGGAAAACAATGCCTTTTCAAGCACTGGTCTTCCACTGGTAAAATGGCATGAGCTGAACGGGGATGGATATATTTTAAAGCGATAATGATCGTTCTGTCATCATTTAATCTCCCTCGGTCTTTATTCGGTTAGACATTAGATGATATATATTAGTGATATTTCCATCACGTCGTCTTTTGTGCTCCACTGAAGATAGAAACTCTTAGGGTTTGGAAGGACATGAATGGTAATAAACAGGGCTGTAACCACTATATACACCCCCTCCCCAATAATTAGAAATGGCCAAATGATATGTCTTAATATTGCTCTCCATATCGCATCCCTCTGTTAGTTGTGTTGGTTTGGCGGGCATTTTAAAAAGTGAATTGTGTGAATTCAAACGCGACACTTTTAGTTGAGAGTGCGTGTGTGGCTAGATATAAGTAGCTATTTAAAACATTTAAAGGTGGTTCATTGTAGTGTTAGACCGATATATCGGGCTGATATTTTACATGTATCGGCATCGGCCGATACAAGGCTGCTGCGTTCGCCGATATTTTTTCAAGAGATTAAGTTAAGTGCACCTAAGCATTGAATGACTAGGTAGTAAATAGTTTTAAAAGTATAAAAGTTTTAAGTATAGTACAGTCAGTGTGCACTTTATTATGATGCTTGCTTGTTGATAGTGTGCGCAATAGTGTAATAATTTTATTTATGCTTAAATATTTATTTTCAGAATTTAGTTTCACCACTGAACTCTTATTTTCTTGTTCTACCTCACCTGTTTTTACTATTTGTTAAACATTTTCTTTTTTTTAGTTCAATAAATGTTCCTTTTTTAAATTTTAAATTGTTATCATCATGATCATTGTGTCATTTTTATGTTGTAAATTGAGGGAGCAAAAGCAGTATCGGCTCCAGAAAATCGGCAGCCCGTATCGGTCATCGGCTAAGGCTGATGAAAAAAAAATCGGTATCGACATCGCCGCTAAATAAATCCATATCGGTCGATCCCTAGTTCATTGTGGTTCATGTTAAAATTGAGCAAAAACACGCTGTTTTTGTGTGTGTCCCTTTAAATGCAAATGAGCTGCTGCTCAAGGGGGCGGAGCTTTAAGAGCTCATGTCAGCAGCTCTGATGACCTCACGCAGACACGCAATGAAACTGTCCAGCCTTTTATGTTCAAACCGCAGTCGTACAATGATGGAGAGACTCAAGAAGAAGAGACAACATGTGGAATGATGAACGCCATCACGAAGTCTTAAATACCAGTGGGAAGTTTGGGATTTTCTTTGGGGGCGTGTCAGTGAGAAACATGGCGGAATCAATGGATGCATCGTCTGTAGCTGAATATAATGGGTATTTAGCAGTGACACTGTCAGGCTTTGTCATTTACAACAAAGCTAACATTGTAATATAACAACTAGAATGTACATTTCCTGAAGAAAATGTGAGTGGTGCTTGCCGTGGAAAAATTCGCCACTCGGTTGCTAGGGTGTGTTGAGGTGGTTGCTAAGGTCTTCTGGGTATTTACTAGGTGGTTGTTAAGGTATTCTGGGTGGTTTCTATGGTGTTATGGGTGGTTGCAAAGGTATTCTGAGTGGTTGCTAGGTCGTTGCTAGGCGGTTTGCTAAGGTGTTCTGGTTGGTTGCTAGGGTGTTGCTAGGCAATTGCTAAGGTGTTCTGGGTTGTTGCTAGGCGGTTGCTAAGGTATTCTGGGTGGTTGCTATGGTGTTGCTAGGCAGTTTGTATTTCTCACAGATGGTTACTATGGAGTTTTTATAGAGTTGTTGGCATGTTCTTAGCCTGATTTAGCACTTAGCTAATCTGAGCTAATGTAGCTATTCAATGCTAGCATGTGTAGCATGTTGGAAGTGCTGTTTGCTAGCATGACTCAAAAGACCCAAACGCCATGTCTCTACGATGTTCTGATGTAGAGATATAGGTCTTGCTAAACGGTTGCTAGGGTACTCTGTTTGGTTGCCATGGAGTGGCAGCTGCCAATGATGATACTCCAAAGGCTGCTTGCCAGTATGAATGATATAAACCAACTCCCATGTCTCTATGACATTCAGATGTGAAGATATCCCTCTGTGGATTTGGGTTGCTAGGGGGCTAGATAATGGTTGGTAGGGCGTGGCTAGGAAGTGGTGAAAGTGATTTGTGATTGGCTGTTGTCCCATAGAAAAGATATAGCACACTATTCCGGAATAAGCCGCATGTTTTGCCACCTCATTCATGGGTCTATGACCAACGGTGTGGGAGGAGATACGCGCCAAACTTTTGTGTGGAATAATAATAATAAGTATGGAGAATAACAATAGTGCTAATTCACTAATTCGCCTAATATATAACAATACAGTTTACAGTGGCTTCATTGATTAATTAAAAACGTAAACGATTAAAACTCAGCTGATGCGCATTCTTTGTTCTTCATTTTCTGTAAGCAGAGTTAACAAACCTTGCTGTAGTTTCGTGAAATTCATTAAAAGATGGTAAACCGCCATCTTGCTCTGACCGAAGAGACTTGAACGATGTCGTAAAAACGTCTTCTCACCTCGTAAATACCAACATCCCAGGAGGACTTGAACGCACCATGAGACAGGACGCTTCTGGACGGATAGCATTTGATTAGCATATTCTGTCATGATAATCTCACCCCCTTTGTTCTGCGTTCCCGGGGGCGGGGTTTATGTAAATTTCAGGGTTTGTGATGTCACTAACCCGTGAAGAAGCTCGGTGTAGTTCTGGGGTCGCCAACTAGCGGACTCCGGTCCGAATCCGGTCCGCGAGATACGTCCATCCAGACCGCCAAGCCTTTTGTTGTAATAAATAATAAATAAATAAATAAATAAATAAATAAATAAATGCCAAATGCCATTAAAAAACTACAATTTCACATTTATATCAGGCAGCTCAGTAGAACCGTTTGGGTCAACATTCATTTGGAGAGTAACTGTGAAATTATAACCATATAAAAATATAAAAACTCTGATTAATTACAGAAAAAAGTTTGATTTAATTAAACGGTCGGAAAAATAAACATTTGTCTTTTGAATTAGGACTCCATTGGCAGATATTTGTTCTTGTTTTAAGCACAAACTCACTTCATTTTGATACATTTTTCATCAAGCAAGACTTAATATCTTCAGTCATTTCTCTTCTCCAGTAAATGTGTGTTTAGATGTTTGTGCTGGAAGACGAGACAGAAACACTGAGGAAGAGCATCATTTTGCATCACAGTGTGAAAATCACTGTATCTTGGAACACTCCACTTTTTTTGAAAATAGGCTCATTTTACAAGTCCCCTAGAGTTACAGTTTTTCTTGATTGCTGTGATGCAGCCGTCAGCTCAAACTCCACATTTTCAAATGAGTTAAAGGGTTAGTTCACCCAAAAATGAAAATTCTGTCATTAATTCCTCACCCTCATGCCGTTGGACACCCGTCAGACCTCCGTTCATCTTCAGACACAAATGAAGATATTTTAGTGTAAATCTGATGCTGAGAAAGGCTTCAGATAGGCCTCCATTGGCATTCAGTACATTTACACTCACAAGACCCATAAAAGGCTCTTAAAACGTCGCTACAAAGTCCATCTCACCACAGTGACTCTACAATAATTTTACGATGCGACGGCAATAGTTTTTGTGCGCAAAAAAAAAATCAAAATAACACCTTTATCCAACTTGTTCTTGTCTTCCGTGTGTGTCTCCACGACGCATGCGCGAGAATATGATGTAGATCCGGCGTTCGGGAATCCATGAAATACACACTTTAGCCCCATTTTGAGAACTACACCGAGACCTAAAGCACGATCAATGTAGAATTCAACAGCTTAGACACGCGCGTCTTCCTCTGCTCGTAAACAAATGGCTTCTGGGTCATGTGTCCGAACGCCGGATCTGCGTCATATTCTCGCGCATGCGTCGTGGAGACACACACGGAAGACAAGAACAAGTTGAATAAAGGTGTTATTTAGATTTTTTTTTGCGCACAAAAACTATTGTCGTCGCATCGTAAAATGATTGTAGAGTCACTGTGGTGAGATGGACTTTGTAGCGACGTTTTAAGAGCCTTTTATGGATATTGGAAGTGTCAATGTACTGAATGCCAATGGAGGCCTATCTGAAGCCTTTCTCAGCATCAGCTTTACACTAAAATATCTTCATTTGTGTCTGAAGATGAACGGAGGTCTGACGGGTGTCGAACGACATGAGGGTGAGGAATTAATGACAGAATTTTCATTTTTGGGTGAACTAACCCTTTAACACACAGGCCTAAACAGTGGCACTCATGGTCAAAATGACACATTTTGTTTGCAAAAGGCTGTAACCGCACCAAAACATTTAAAATATGCAACAAAAGCAAATTTTGCCTTCAAACAACACAACTTGCAAACAAGTGAATGGACTCTTTCAGTCAATCATTACACAATTGACAACAAAATAGAAAATACTCAGTGCACCATTGCTTGTCATTGTAGCCTATTGCCAGTCACATTTGTTGTCTTTCTATATAGGCTGTTTCAAATTTGCCTTTTTGCAAAGAATTGGATCCAGAATAAGAACTGCTTTGATGCATTTTTTATTGATTCCATGACATTCATTTTTTTTCAAACCGTGTCTGAAAACTGAAATACTGTAAATATTACTGAGAATACATGTAAACCAAAATACAGTAAAGTCTATTGGAGTATAAGACATAGCCACTATTGATACTCAGCCTCTTCTGTCGTGATGATGGGGCCTTATCCACATCACATTCAATATCCTCTCTTGCAATTCCACCCAAGTAAAAATCTTCTTGCTTGCCTTATCCAACCTTGACATTCCTCTGCACTTATTTCTTGGTTAGCAGCAGTCATTGCATTCAGCAAGGGCATTTGCTCATAGGGATGGTGATCATAAACCTTCCACCTCCAAGCACTGAAGAACTCCTCTATGGGATTGAAAAATGGGGAATATGTCATCCACCTCGCACACAGACTCCTCTTCCTCGGACGCCTCTACCTCTTCCTCTCACTCTCATCTGCCTTAGACCTCCTCCATCCATGCTGGTAAAGAACAACACAGACGTGGCACCTTTTTTTTTATAAGGCCTGCAGACTGATTGCTAATTGAAGATTTTTGTAAAGGAGTGTCAAACAGTTGCTTCAGTGATTTCATACTGATCCAGGTAGTTTCTAATAGTTAGGAATAAATGGTTTCTGTTTGGTTACCATAGCTAAAACAATGGAGTTTGGATTGCTTGAATGACATCCGTGTTAACTGTTTTGCAAAAGGGTGGGGAAAATGTGTCAATCCAATGAGAAAGGGTGAACACATTTGCAAGACGTGTCTTCTGCTCTGCTGAGATAGTGATGATGAAAACTGAGTGGATCCTAGTTTCTTTAACCAGGTCAAAGCAATCAAGAAAAACTGTAAATAGTTGAGTTTTACCGTTTTTGAATCCATTCAGCCGATCTTTGTATCTGGCGGTAGCACTTTTTAGCATTAGCTTAGCATACATCACTGATTCTGATCAGTCCATTAGCATCTCATTCCAAAAATGACCAAAGACACTTTCAATATTTTTCCTATTTAAAACTTGACTCTTCTACAGTTACATCGTGTGCTAAGACCAACTGAAAATGAAAAGTTGTGATTTTCTACACCTATATGGCTAGAACTACTTTCTCATTCCTGCGTAATAGTCGCGGATCTTCGCGGCCGAACCATGGCTGCAGCGGCGCAATGATTGGTTGGTATTCTGTGAAACATGGTGGTAGTTACACCTTCGCCTTACTATCACAGCCCTTTACAACACACAGAACCATGGCTAATCACAGCTAAATCCACAACACAATTTGTCGGCTGCAAGCCTGAAACTTTCTCTGCAACTACACAAACTTAGTGCCGCTCACATTGAAAGTTCCCTAGCTGGACTACTTTCAGACGCTGTAATATCATTGCGCCGCTGCAGCCATGGTACGGCCACGAAGATCCACGACTATTACGCAGGAATGAGAAAGTAGTTCTAGCCATATAGGTGTAGAAAATCACAACTTTTCATTTTCAGTTGGTCTTAGCACACGATGAAACTGTAGAAGAGTCAAGTTTTAAATAGGAAAAATATTGAAAGTGTCTTTGGTCATTTTTTGAATGAGATGCTAATGGACTGATCAGAATCAGTGATGTATGCTAAGCTAATGCTAAAAGTGCTACCGCCAGATACAAAGATCGCCTGAATGGATTCAAAAACGGTAAAACTCAACTATTTAAAGCTACACTGTGTGATATTTTCCCCCATCTAGTGGTGAAAAGGTATATGATCATCCAGTGAATATTAGTTTCTCTTCCTCTCATTTCCGATTTCGTTTTAACTCCTACGGTGGCCGATTTAGTCCAAGATTAACATGGCTTCCAGTTCACCTCGTCCACATTGGACACGGAGCCATCGAGTGTTAAAACGCCAAAGGCGAAGCTTGAATTTACGGGTATGTCCCTCTTTGGCTAATGTACTTTCAAGATGGAGGGGCAACATGGCGATCCGCATTCAAACCCTCACCCGTATGTATTTACAATGGCATATTATAAACTTACGAGAATACTTTATTACTTGAAAGAAGTAAATATACATTAATGAGCACATGTATTTTTGAAAGAACTAAGTGTTTTTAGCTAAGAATAAACTAAAAAAGTTACACATTGTAGCTTTAACTCTAGGGGACTTGTAAAATGAGGCTATTTTCAAAAAAAGTGGCCCCGTGCTGGTTAGTGTGGATGTGTCCTGACACCGGGGCGATTAGAGTCTGAAGCGAGCGCTGTGTTTCCGTTTGTTGTGCTTGTGTTTGCACACTGGAGTGTTGTGACTGGAGTTTGAGCTGATCCCGAGCCCTGATTGATGAATAATGGAGCAGCTGGTGCTGATAACCGGTTTCTCGGGTCTGTCTGTGTGTCTCATGCGGTCTTGAATCAAGCGTTTGGTGATGAAGTGAAGATGAGGATGACGTTTGTGAGAAACTATTTATAGCCACTGAGACACTGATGAGGTTTGGTCAGTTAACTGTCGACTGCTTTATTAACCCACACCCCTCATATACAGAAACAACATGAAGGTTCATCTGCACACAATCAGATTTAATGACTTGAGCAATAGCCACAGCCTTCACTGCTGGACTGATGCATTTCTGAGTGACAGCATTATCAGTGGATGAACATGAGAAGGCAGGGCTTGACTTTTATCCTTTAGGAATTGATCTGTCTGTCTGTCCATCTGTCTGTCTGTCTGTCTGTCTGTCTGTCTATATCTACCTGTCCATCAGTCTATCTGTCCACCTGCCTGTCTGTCTGCCTGTCTGTCTGTCTGTCTATATCTACCTGTCCATCCGTCTACCTGTCTGCCTGTGTATCTGTCTGTTCATCTGTCTATATCTACCTGTTCACCTATCTATCTGTCTATCTATTTGTCTGTCTGTCTGTCTGTCTCTCTACCTGTCCATCTATCTGTCTGTCCACCTCTCTGTCTACCTGTCCATCAGTCTATCTGTCCACCTGTCTGTCTGTCTATCTGTCTGTCCGTCTGTCTATATCTACCTGTCCATCTGTCTATCTGTCTGTCTATCTGTCTATATCAACCTGTCCATCTGTTGGTCTGTCTCTCTACCTGTGCATCAGTCTATCTGTCCACCTGTCTGTCTCTGTATCTGTCTGTCCGTCTGTCTTTATCTACCTGTTCATCTGTCTATCTGTCTGTATATTTGTCTGTCTGTCTCTCTACCTGTCCGTCTGTCTGTTCATCTGTCTGTCTGTCTGTCTGTCTCTCTACCTGTCCATCAGTCTACCTGTCCCTCTACCTGTCCATCAGTCTACCTGTCCACCCTTCTGTCTGTGTATCTGTCTGTCCGTCTGTCTGTCCGTCTGTCTATATCTACTTGTTCATCTGTCTATCTGTCTGTCCACCCCTCTGTCTACCTGTCCATCAGTCTATCTGTCCACCTGCCTGTCTGTCTATCTGTCTATCTGTCTGTCTGTCTATCTGTCTGTCTTTCTGTCTATATCTACCTGTCCATCTGTCTATCTGTCCGTCTGTCTGTCTATATCAACCTGTCCATCTGTCTGTCTGTCCACCTGTCTGCCTGTCTTTCTGTCTATATCTACCTGTTCACCTGTCTATCTATCTGTCAATTTATCTGTCTCTCTACCTGTCCGTCTATCTGTCCTCCTCTCTGTCTACCTGTACATCAGTCTATCTGTTCACCCGTCTACCTGTCCACCTGTCTATTTGTCTGTCTCTCTACCTGTCCATCTGTCTGTCTGTCCACCTCTCTGTCTACCTGTCCATCAATCTATCTGTCCACCTGTCTGTCTGTCTATCTGTCTACCTGTCTGTCTATATCTACCTGTTCACTGGTCTATTTGTCTGTCTGTCTCTCTACATGTCCTTCTGTTTATCTGTCCATCTGTCTATATCTACCTGTTCACCTGTCTATCTGTCCGTCTCTCTACCCGTTCATCTGTCTATCTGTCCACCTCTCTGTCTACCTGTCCACCTTTCTGTCTGTCTGTCCATCTGTCTATATCAACCTGTCCACCTGTCTGTCTACCTGTCTGTCTCTCTACCTGTCTATCTGTCTGTCTATATCTACTTGTCCACCTGTCTGTCTTTCTATCTACCTGTCTGTCTCTCTACCTGTCCACCTGTCTGTCCATCTGTCTGTCTGTCTATCTATAAACTAACATGGTATCTATCTGAAACATGCTAGCGATATGAAAATGCGTACTAGCAACCATATAGCAACACCCTAGCAACAAACCAGAATACCCCTGTAACTGCGTAGCAACACCTTAGCAACCACCCGAGTACCCTAGTAACAGCAAAAAACACCTTAACAACCACCAGTACCCCAGCAACCACATAGCAACACCCATGGGCGAGGCTAGCCCCTTTTTAGGGGTGCTGAAGCTCAGCACCCCTAAAACTTGGAGTAAGAAATTGTGTTATTTAAAATTTTTGTTAGTCTTTTACACGGTTAAATAATGTCCAAAACATACTCCGTAGTTTGTGGTTTAAAATGTATGTGTTAAGGAGGAAAATGAAAACATCCCCGCATAGCAAATGGTGTCATCCTCTTCTCTTCTTCTACTTCTCCTCTGTACCTGCACCGCTCAGCACGACCGTCATCCAGCGCGAAACACACGCAGAGTGAGAACACGTGCAGTATTGTGATCGGTTGAAAGCTGTGTCTGACACTTCTTTCCTTTTACCTAGAGTTGTTCCGATTTCGAAACCATATCGGTGAGTACTGGAGTCAGTATCCTGAATCACCATGGTGGTACACCAATAATAAGTGTTTATTCTCGGACTTTTTAGTCCGGCGGGTCGCCGCCGCTGTGGAGTAGCACTGGGGCCAGTTGCATAAACTAAGCCATTATGTTAAGACAGTGTCTTAAGATCTAGTATGAGCCACTAGCAGTTAGGCAAGTGGCATTCAGTCTTACTTTTCGTATCAAATTAGGCCAGTCTATGTTTTTATGTAACTGATTTAAAAAAAATTATGAACAGTCTTAAAGAAAAAAAATGTATGTCTAACTTGTAAAACTAGTCTTAATGGTTTATGCAACCGGCCCCCGGGTGACTCGTCCATAGTCATAAACGGAGAGAAGTAAGTAGTTTATCGTTAATTTGATACTCATTTTAACAATTGAGAGTCATGTAAACATGACGTCACGTGCGTCTTTTCTGGTCAGTCGTCATGGAAACATGAAGCCCTGGCGTTTGGAGTGAAAACAAACGACGTATCACTGAAAACACTCACTGTGGCTTTTTAAATTAATTGTTATAAATTCCCAGATTTATATCTGTTATTTTTCAGTTGTGGCTGACTATCAAACTAGACAATAAAAGAAAGTTTCATGTTTTTCTTTTGCTGTATTTATTCATTCATCACACACAGGATTTAACCTGAAACAGGCTTAACTCCTGAACTCCTAGCATAACTCTCTCGCTCTCTCTCGCTCTCTGTCTGTGTGTGTGTGTGTGTGTGTGTGTGTCTGTGG
This sequence comes from Gobio occitaniae, assembly GCA_033150135.1. Taxonomy (NCBI): domain Eukaryota; kingdom Metazoa; phylum Chordata; class Actinopteri; order Cypriniformes; family Gobionidae; genus Gobio; species Gobio occitaniae. The sequence goes on from JARQWZ010004165.1 coordinate 86,028, forward strand.
CCTGGCAGTGAGCAATGGACATACGACAATTCTTTAAAAGAAAAAAGACAGATTCAGGTGAGAGACTAGGGACAGTCCATAATGACCTCTGTCTTTTTTTTTTCTTTTTTTTTTTGTTCTTCTGAAAAGTGTTGAGCTAGAGTAACAGATAATGCAAACCAGCTGTAGTTGTATCAAATTACTTATCTATGCAATGGTCCCCTGCTTTTATTTTATTTATATTTATTTCAAACTCACAAGCTTCTCTTGTGAAATGAATTTGTCATTTAAAAAGTTTCTAAGCCCAATAATAATAATAATAAAGACATTTAAAATGACACGCCTCTGTGTGCCTTTTGATCATATCCTTAGAATCTGTAAATGGTCTCATGCACAGTAAATTCCCCAGTGTTGAATTAACACCGCTCGGTGTTCATATGGGAACCACCAGCAGGGTGTTAAAGTAACACTGAAGCAGTGTTAGAGTTAATAAGATACTTAAGTGATTCATTGAGTGATGATTGTTTGATTATTGAAGACACCTGATGATTATGAGCAGAATCACTTAAGGAAAGAGAAACACAACTACAGCCACAGCTTAAGATGACATCAACTGAAAAGACATTAAATCTCTCTTATTATAAACCAGACTGACTTTATTTCTGTCATTTGTCTACAGTTCTTTTTGAGAATTAACAGAGGTTTAGAGGTTGATGTTTTATGGGAATCAGTTATGGGGATCAGTGTTCATTTTAGTTGGGCAGTTTGACTTGGCATTTTATGTCAGTTTGTGGTCTTAGTAACAAAGCTAACTGAAACACATACTTTGTTGCAAAGCAATCCATAAACATAAATTATCAGGTGAAATAGTTATCATCTTTTTTTTTGACCAAACTAATCTTTGAGAAAAGTGGATAAAAGAAATGTTAATAAAAGGTTTTTTTTAGTCGAAAAAAAATCTACTAAACATTTTCACCATAAATGCTTTACTGCCACAGATCAGTCATCTTAAATGTAGATTTTTAGATACATCTAGGGGACAAAAAATGTTTGCGCACACAGACATCAAGAATCATCATATGAATCTCAACAATGGTGACATGCTGCAATGCATGCTGGGAGTCATGAGTGTTATACTATGATGATTATATATCCCAGCATGCATTGCAGCATGAAGCATGTCACCGTCATTGAGATTAATATGCTGATTCTTGATGTTTGTGTGGCTGTGCGTAAATTGGTTTTCTTCACAATGTATTTAAACAACAAATTTCTGAATATTTGATATCTGGCAAGAAAGAATTGCTGGTAAAAATCTACTAATAACAATTTGATAATTAAATTTTGTATGTGTCTGTTATCAGTCTCGTTTATGATGTTGAAAGATATATCATATGACCATCTTTGCTTATGATTTCTTTTGCAACAAATTATGTGTTTCAGTAAACACTGTTACAAAGACCACAACCTGACATCAAAAGCCAAGAGTCAAACTGCCCAACTAAATGAAACACTGATCACCATAATGATGACCAAATATTTTCAATAAAACATCAACATCTAAACCTCTGTTGATTCTCAATAAGAACTTCTGTAGATGTCAGAAATAAAGTCAGTGAGGTTTGTAGAGATGTAATGTCTTTTCAGTTGATTTCATCTAAAGCTGTGGCTGAAGTCAGTTGTAGTTCTTGTGTTTCTCTTTCCTTCAGTGATTCTGCTCATTATCATCAGGTGTCTTCATTAATCAAACAATCATCACTCAATTAATCACTTAACAGTATCTTATTAACTCTAACACTGCTTCAGTGTTACTTTAACACCCTGCTGGTGGTTCCCATATAAACACCGAGCGGTGTTAATTCAACACCGGGGAATTTACTGTGAGATAGCAGTAGAATAATCCTCAGGACAGAGGCGAATGATCTGTGAACTTGAGAGGCGTTTTTCTGGTGTGAATGAGGATGTGCTCAATGGAATTCAGGCATGCAGTCCAACCTCAGGCCATTTCTTGTCTGAGCCTCATCTGACAGCACTGGCTCTGCATTACCATATTGAACTTAAGTCAGAGGAAGTGATAGTCGCAAAAAACTTTCTGAAGCGCAAGAGTGAGGCTGGTACAGTTCAGGACATGCTAGCAGTGTACAAACTCCTAGATTCGGAAATGTTCCCTTCACTGAAAGCTGTTATGCAGGTTGCCTTGACAATACCAGTTAGCAGCTGTACATGTGAGCCGTCTTTTAGTGCCTTGCGTCGGCTCCATACATGGCTCAGGAGGACCACAGGCCAAAGCAGACTCCAGCACCTAGCTGTGATGTCTATTGAGAAGGAGTTGCTTGAAAAAATTGAACACCAAAGGGTCATTGACAGGTTTGCCACCCTCAAAGTGCGGCGACATAGATTAACTCTCCCAAAGTAGAGGCAAATGGGGATTCAGGGGAAGTACTTCAAAGATTTCCCTCTTTCTTTTTTTATATCTTTACTTTCTAAGTATTTTCAAGACCTCTGTAAATACTCTGGATATTTTGGACTTTTTGTTTTTACCTTCTTTTTTTTTCTTTTTCTTTTTTTTTTTTGCTCTTGATATGAAGCTTGTTTTATTATTATTTATTGATGACATATTGGTTTATGAAAGTTCAGACAGGCATGCATCCAGATATGTTAGAGATGGCCATTTGTAAATAATTTACAGAAGATGAATTACATTTTGTTGTCCAAGTACCTGTTACTTTGTTCAATGACAATAAAGTTGAATCTAATATAACCAATCTGATGACTGTTGATACAAAATGAGGCACATGGAGTTAACGGTCAGGAAAACCAGCTGAGTGAAGAAGGTTTTGTGTTTGTTACAGGGGGCTGTCTGTGTGAACTATCACAATTAAGCTGGTGTTCTGAAAAGGTCTCAAAAAAAAGAAGAAAAAAAATCTGGATTTTGGAGTTAGTTGAATCAATGCTAAAATGATAAAGTTATTTTTCAATAGACATATTTTGTGTTTTTGTGTGAAAGAGGGTGGGTGGTGGCAGTGGGGTTCATTGGGTGCTCAGCACCCCTAAAGCTCTGACCCTAGAATCGCCCCTGGCAACACCATAGCAACCACCCAGATTACCCTAGCAACTGCATAACAAACGTTTTTTTTTTAGCTTTTAAAAATGATTCAAACTTAAGACCGTCAAGCTTTTTTAAACTGGTTGAAATAATTTTCGCATTGAATATGATTTGATTGAGAAACGCTGTAGTTCACGACTCAAAGACTCAAATTTTACTGTCCTGACATACATGATCATATTATTTATTGCATTTTATAATTCATTTGCCACTGTGTGGTTTGAGATTGTGAGCCATGGCTCTAGAAGCGTTGGCTTTACCGTCTGATCAGATTTATAGGGGGTTTTTCTCACTGTTATGAACAGCATCATCATTGAACATCTCACGCCTGACCTTCAGTTTAATGACATGTTGGCTTGAGCAAGAAGAATGGCCTCCATTTTCCCTCTCATTGTGTGTGGCGGCCAGTCCATCCTCTCCGTTCTGCTGGAAGTGACAGGTTATCGATCCCCCTGAAAGCCACCGCTGGAGACTGAAGGATGAACTTCAGGAAGCAAAGATCCTTCAGTGACGCAACGAAAGTCGTTAACTACATTACCCATGAGGCCGTTCAGCAGCTCAGTAATGATTAAGAGTCTGTCAGCAACTCTCTTCCAAACCTCTGTGATTTTCTGTCGAACACAAGATTTAGAGAGCATAAGCACAATGAACAGGGATGTGAATCTGATTCATTTGATTCCTCATATGAGAATGATTAGTGAAGGATCATGTGACACTGAAGACATGTCTATATCTACCTGTCTACCTGTCTGTCCATCCATCTGTCTGTCTGTCTATATCTACCGGTCCATCTGTCTGTCTGTCTATATCTACCTGTCCATCCGTCTGTCCACCTGTCTGTCTGTCCACCTGTCCATCTATCTGTCTTCCTGTCCACCTGTCTGTATACCTGTCTGTCTATCTGTCCACCTGTCTGTCTGTCTATCTGTCCACCTGTCTGTCTGTCTACCTGTCCATCTATCTGTCTACCTGTCCACCTGTCTGTATACCTGTCTGTCTATCTGTCCACCTGTCTGTCTGTCTATCTGTCCACCTGTCTGTCTGTCTACCTGTCCATCTATCTGTCTACCTGTCCACCCGTCTGTCTGTCTATCTGTCCACCTGTCTACCTGTCTGTCTACCTGTCTGTCCATCTGTCTGTCTGTCTGTCTGCCTGTCTGTCTATCTGTCCACCCGTCTGTCTATCTGTCCACCTGTCTGTCTGTCTACCTGTCCATCCATCTGTCTACCTGTCCACCCGTCTGTCTGTCTATCTGTCCACCTGTCTGTCTGTCTGTCGGTCTATATCTACCTGTCCATCTGTCTGTCCACCTGTCTGTCTGTCTATATCTACCTGTCCACCTGTCTGTCTGTCCATCTGTCTATCTGTCTGTCTGTCTATCTGTAAACTAACATGGTATCTATCTGAAACATGCTAGCGATATGAAAATGCGACCATATAGCAACACCCTAGCAATAACCCAGAATACCCCTGTAACTGCATAGCAACACCTTAGCAGCCACCCGAGTACCCCAGCAACCACATAGCAACAGCATAGCAACCATGCTGAATACCCTAGCAACTGCATAGCAAACGATTTGTCTGAGAAATTCAAACTACATTACCCATGAGGCCATTCAGCAGCTCAGTAATGATTAAGAGTCTGTCAGCAACTCTCTTCCAAACCTTTGTGATTTTCTGTCGAACACAAGATTTAGAGAGCATACGCACAATGAACAGGGATGTGAATCTGATTCATTTGATTCCTCATATGAGAATGATTAGTGAAGGATCATGTGACACTGAAGACTGGAGTAATGATGCTGGAAATTCAGCTTTGATCACAGGAATAAATTATATTTTACAATATATTCACATAGAAAACAGAAATTTTAAATTGAAATAATATTTCACAATATTTAAGTTTTTTCTGTATTTTTGATAAAATGAATTCAGCCATGCTGAGCAGAAGAGACGTCTTTAAAAAACATTAAAATTAGAAATGTTGCTCTTGAAATTTAACTTTTGACCGGTACTTTTTCACTTTCAAAAACTGTAAGTTTAACGTTATTTTACTGTAAAATGTAAGGTTAGATCTATTACAGTTAATCACCGTATATAGTACGGAAACTTTGTATTAAAAAAATAGAGTTTTTTACAGTTTTTACCGTTAAAATCACGATCATTGTTTACAGTCATATATATATATATTTATAATATACAACCCCAAATCAGAAAAATTTGGGACAGTATGGAAAACGCAAAAAAAAAAAAAAAAGAAGTGATTTCTAAATTTACTTTGACTTGTATTTCATTGCAGACAATATGAACACAAAATATTTCATGTTTTGTCCGGTCAACTTCATGTCATTTGTAAATATGCATCCTTTCCTGTCATTCAGACCTGCAACACATTTCAAAAAAAGTTGGGACAGTAAAGCATTTACCACTTTGTAATGTTGCCATTCCATTTTAGGGACTGAAGACACCAAGTGATGAAGTGTTTCAGATGTAATTTTGTCCCATTCTTCCTGCAAACAAGTCTTAAGGTGGGCAACAGTACGGGGTCTTCCACACATTCTCTATTGGAGACAGGTCGGGACTGAGGCAGGCCAGTCAAGTACCCGAACCCTCTTCCTCCGCAGCCAGGACTTTGTAATGTGTGCAGAATGTGGTTTTGCATTGTCTTGTTGAAATATTCATGGACGTCCCTGGAAAAGATGTCTTCTTGAAGGCAGCATATTATGCTCCAAAATCTCTATGTACTTTTCAGCATTAATGGTGCCTTCACAGAAGTGCAAGTTACCTTTGCCAAGGGCACTGACACAACCCCATACCATGACAGACCCTGGCTTTTGCACTTGTTGCTGGTAACAGTCTGGATGATCCTTTTCTTCTTTGGTCCAGAGCCCATGGCGTCCATTCCTCCCAAAAAATACCTGAAATACTGATTCATCTGACCACAGTACACGTTTCCACTGTGTGATGGTCCATCCCAGATGCCTCCGAGCCCAGAGAAGTTGACGCCGCTTCTGGACACTGTTAACATCCTAACTTGTTAACAACTAACACTAATTAACAACTTCCTTTTGGCACAGTAGAGTTTTAACTGGCATTTGTGGATGTAACTACGTATTGTGGTACTTGACAAAGGTTTGCCAAAGTAGTCCTGAGCCCATGTGGTGATATCGCTTCTAGATGAATGACGATTCTTGATGCAGTGCCGCCTGAGGGATCGGAGATCACGGTTGTTCAGCTTAGGCTTGCGCCCTTGTCCTTTACGCAATGAAATTCCTCCACATTCCTTGAATCTTTTAATTATGTTATGCACTGTTGAATGTGAAATATCCAAATCTCTTCCTATCTTTCTTTGAGGAACATTGTTTTTAAACATTTCAATAATTTTCTCACGTATTTGTTGGCAAACTGGCGATCCTCGGCCCATCTTTGCTCCTAAAGGATTAGACCTTTCTTGGATGCTGCTTTTGTACCAAATCATAATTACAATCACCTGTTTCAAATCACATCATTATTTAACCATTTTACCTCGTTAATAGCCCTAAATTGCTCCTGTCCCAACTTTTTTTGAAATGTGTTGCAGGTCTGAATGACAGGAAAGGATGCATATTTACAAATAACATGAAGTCGACCAGACAAATCATGAAATATTTTGTGTTCATATTGTCTGCAATGAAATACAAGTCAAAGTAAATTTAGAAATCACTTCTTTTTTTTTTCTTTTCGTTTTCCATACTGTCCCAACTTTTTCCGATTTGGAGTTTTTACAGTCTTTTACCGTTAAAATCACGATCATTGTTTACAGTATATATATATATATATATTAATATATAATGAACACACATTTCACCATGAAAATACATTTTATTAAAGCAGCTGAAGTTATTCAGTCAGTGAGTGATAATATATATAACGCATAAGTAACGTAACACATTACTTTTCTTAAAAAGTAACTAAGTAGCTCAATTAGTTACTTTTTAAGGGAGTAACGCAATATTGTAATGCATTACTTTTCAAAGTAACTTTCCCCAACACTGTATATACACACACACACACACACACACACACACACACACACACACACCACAGTGAGTAAATGAAGTCATCTAATCTTCTCCAGCTCTCCTGTTGGTTCTGCACAGCCTGTGTGTCTGATTCCCTTCAGTCTCTCTTTATCAGGAAGACGAGTGACCCGTTCAATGCTAATCCACCGCTCGCTTTCACAGACAAAAGAAACGCATTGTGTGGACGAGATCGGCTTGTGCGTGTCGAACGCGCTCAATGACCCTCTGAGGAACACGTCAGGAAAATCGAGTCTAACGGCACGTTTAAGAGCCAGTAACTCTCGATCACACCAGCCAACAGGTTGTAATGAAGTACTGAATTAACAAGCTCCGGGCTAAATATACTCGCGTCTCGTTAATTAAACACGAGGCTTCGGCTGGAGAACCACAGCAGACGCTCGTTAATGAACAGGTGTGTATGACGTGTGTGTGTGTGTGTGTGTGTTTTCTCTTAAGTGAGCACATCAGTCGGGTTACTGGAGTTAAAACCACAAACACATTCTGAGCAGAGCTGTGAAATCTGAGACGCCAATCACTTCATTAGTAGAACATGCAATCATGAGGAGAGATCCGCCAATCAGAGGAGAGACTGTTACCATGGAAACAGGAAGCTTGAATGTATATAATTATGTGTGTGTGTATATACTGTATGGATGTGTGTGTGTGTCTCTAGGCTCTGGATTGTAGCTGTTGAATAACAGCTCTGTGAATGTAAGTCAGTGATGGAGGTTTATTTAGGTCAAGGTGATCCGTCTGCATTCGTCTGATCTGCATGTGGGTGGGCAGATATTCTCATTTATCTACATGAAAGATTCTGGCAGAATGATGCTCATTTGACTGTGATAGGCTTATCAGTAACCGGGACTGTTTTATGTCATTTACCCGCAGTAAAAGCAAGACTCGCTGGATCATTAAAACACAGGCATCAGAATCACACAATTCATATTATTTTATACCGATTTGGTCGAAAACAGTGGGAAAGCACCTTATGCAAACACAAACACATAGTTTTTTTAAACTCTATGCACTTTATGGTTACTGAAAAAGGTTTGTTTTAGTCTTTGTACCATTAAAACATCCTCATTATAAACAGCATTTATGTACTCAAGCTCCAAAAACAGCTCGTTTTGATATTGCGGGATCTGTGACATCACACATGCATTTGCATATGCCCACCTCCGGAGCAAGACATCGACCAATAGTTATACATCATCTCACCGTAGGCCCCGCCCACCGGCGCTACATATGAATAATGTTCACACTTAGTATAAATGGCGGCTCGTTATTGCATCTGTTTTCTATGCAATGCCGTTAGCCAATCATAACAGGCCGTTAACTGACACGCCTTAAAGGAGCCACGCCATGCTTTAAAACTAAGTCAGTGGGCAGTAAATTATTTGTCAATTCCTGCTCTCTCCTCATCTCCATCACTCTTTCTTTTTCTCTCATTCTCCTGATCTTGCCCTCTCTTCCCCTCCTAAAGCGGTCAACAAAACATAGGGTCAATTTATATTTACAATATTTTTTTATTAAAGCTACACTGTGTGATATTTTCCCCCATCTAGCGGTTAAAAGGTATAGGACCACCCAGTGAATATTAGTTTCTCTTCCTCTCAATTCCGATTTCGTTTGAACTCCTACGGTGGCCGATTTAGTCCAAGATTAACATGGCTTCCAGTTCGCCCTCGTCCACATTCGACACGGTGCCATCGAGTGTTAAAACACGAAAGGCGAAGCTTGAATTTACGGGTATGTCCCTCTTTGGCTAATGTACTTTCAAGATGGAGGGGCAACATGGCGACCCGCATTCAAACCCTCACCCGTATGTATTTTCAATGGCATATTATAAACTTACGAGAATACTTTATTACTTGAAAGAAGTGAATATACATTAATGAGTACATATATTTTTGAAAGAACTAAGTGTTTTTAGCTAAGAATAAACTAAAAAAGTTACACAGTGTAGCTTTAATCACTTTCTAAGATTTTTTTTTTAATTCGTTCACAATATGTTCACATTCATTATTAATCGTATGCATTATATGAAGAAAACAGATTTGTTAATGTTTCTTGTCCTCTCACATTGACAGTTGCTAATTATTACATAAAAAATGTAATACCTATTTTAAATAAAAAATTAGACAAATGTTTATTAGTTTGCCGGATTATTTTTATCCGTAGTTTAACATTTCATTCCTAAAACAGCTGGCAAATCTAAAATGTTTATCTTATCTCGCACTTCATGAGCGTTTACTGAAGCGTTGCGCTCAGAAGCTTCAGTGAACATAAAGCCCGCCTACTTTGTTTTGATTGGTCCTCTTAAATGTTTTGACGTTGACGAGCGCTGACAGACCATAGGCAGCTCAGATGAGAAGATTTGGGTGCTGTGCAATATCTGCAGCATTAAAGTAATACTATAGGCAATTATTTCACAACATTTATAGCCTACACATCGTAAAAATACAGAGGTCACACAGATATACACTCACCTAAAGGATTATTAGGAACACACACTAAAACTGTGTTTGACCCCTTTCGCCTTCAGAACTGCCTTAATTCTACGTGGCATTGATTCAACAAGGTGCTGAAAGCATTCTTTAGAAATGTTGGCCCATATTGATAGGAGAGCATCTTGCAGTTGATGGAGATTTGTGGGATGCACATCCAGGGCACGAAGCTCCCGTTCCACCACATCCCAAAGATGCTCTATTGGGTTGAGATCTGGAGACTGTGGGGGCCATTTTAGTCCAGTGAACTCATTGTCATGTTCAAGAAACCAATTTGAAATGATTGGAGCTTTGTGACGGTGCATTATCCTGCTGGAAGTAGCCATCAGAGGATGGGGACATGGTGCTCATAAAGGGATGGACATGGTCAGAAACAATGCTCAGGTAGGCCGTGGCATTTAAACCATGCCCAATTGGCACTAAGGGGCCTAAAGTGTGCCGAGAAAACATCCCCCACACCATTACACCACCACCACCAGCCTGCACAGTGGGAACAAGGCATGATGGATCCATGTTCTCATTCTGTTTACGCCAAATTCTGACTCTACCATCTGAATGTCTCAACAGAAATCCAGACTCATCAGACCAGGCAACATTTTTCCAGTCTTCAACTGTCCAATTTTGGTGCAAATTGTCGCCTCTTTTTCCTATTTGTAGTGGAGATGAGTGGTACCCGGTGGGGTCTTCTGCTGTTGTAGCCCATCCGCCTCAAGGTTGTGTGTGTTGTGGCTTCACAAATGCTTTGCTGCAGACCTCGGTTGTAACGAGTGGTTATTTCAGTCAAAGTTGCTCTTCTATCAGCTTGAATCAGTCGGCCCATTCTCCTCTGACCTCTAGCATCAACAAGGCATTTTCTCCCACAGGACTGCCGCATACTGGAGGATTTTCCCTTTTCACACCATTCTTTGTAAACCCTAGAAATGGTTGTGCGTGAAAATCCCAGTAACTGAGCAGATTGTGAAATACTCAGACCGGCCCGTCTGGCACCAACAATCATGCCACGCTCAAAATTGCTTAAATCACCTTTCTTTCCCATTCTGACATTCATGCTGCGTCCCAATTCGCATACTATCCGTACTAAATAGTATTCGAAAAAAGAATTAGTATGTCCCAAATCGTAGTATGCTGAAAAGAGTATTCCAAAGATTCCCGGATGGTTTACTATTTCCGGTCAGAATTCGAAGTGCAGATCGATGCGCACTCTAACGGCTGATATTGCCCACAACCCATTGCGAAAACTACAAACGCGGATAAAAAGTGTTAAAAAACTACAAACATGACAGTTACGCGAGTCTGACGGCTAAGTAGAGAGGATAAGATAAAGGGGCTTGAGTGAGCAATTATCAGTATTTAACCTGACGAAAAGTTAGCCACATTATATTTCACCTGCAACAGCATTGAGAACTTTTGTAATGATACGTTTGGCCATTAACTTTGCAAACACATGAGAGGAGTCTCTGCATTAAAGACCCACGAATGGCAGATCAACTACTATATTTCTCTCCGATACGGTAGGAAATTAAATTGAATGTGGAGGATTTGAACTGTGACGATGATTGACAGGTCAGTTTAAACGGTGACGGGACACATAACTAAGCAACAGATTCCGTTAAAGATGACGAAGTAGTACGTCCCGTTCTGCTACACACTCAAAAGTATGTACTTTTTCTTCATAAAAAGAGTACATACTTTTAGGACGTAGTATAAGTAGGCGAATTGGGACGCAGCCTCAGTTTGGAGTTCAGGAGATTGTATTGACCAGGACCACACCCCTAAATGCATTGAAGCAACTGCCATGTGATTGGTTGATTAGATAATT
>JARQWZ010004165.1:105000-117500 GCA_033150135.1 Gobio occitaniae
TGTGTGTGTGCGTTTAAAGGTTTGTTCAGGACCCGGGGCCGTTGTGTGTGTGTGTTTAAAGGTTTGTTCAGGACCCGGGGCCGTTGTGTGTGTGTGTTTAAAGGTTTGTTCAGGACCCGGGGCCGTTGTGTGTGTGCGTTTAAAGGTTTGTTCAGGACCAGGGGCCGTTGTGTGTGTGTGTTTAAAGGTTTGTTCAGGACCAGGGGCCGTTGTGTGTGTGCGTTTAAAGGTTTGTTCAGGACCCGGGGCCGTTGTGTGTGTGTGTTTAAAGGTTTGTTCAGGACCCGGGGCCGTTGTGTGTGTGTGTTTAAAGGTTTGTTCAGGACCAGGGGCCGTTGTGTGTGTGTGTGTTTAAAGGTTTGTTCAGGACCCGGGGCCGTTGTGTGTGTGTGTGTTTAAAGGTTTGTTCAGGACCAGGGGCCGTTGTGTGTGTGTGTTTAAAGGTTTGTTCAGGACCCGGGGCCGTTGTGTGTGTGTGTGTGTTTAAAGGTTTGTTCAGGACCCGGGGCCGTTGTGTGTGTGTGTTTAAAGGTTTGTTCAGGACCCGGGGCCGTTGTATATATAATGATATTTTATATGTGTGTGTGTATGTATATATATTATTCATCAAATATATTCATTTATATAACCATTTTACTATATTTTATTTTTAATATTATAGATTTGATTTATTATATATTTTATTTGATATTTCTATATGTTGTATATAATTTTATTCTATTTCATTTTTACTGTATAAAATCAAAAAATTTGATATATTAACATTATAGATAGATGGATGGATGGACAGATAGACAGATGGACGGATGGATGGATGGATGGATGGACGGATGGACAGATAGACAGATGGACGGATGGATGGATGGATGGATGGACGGATGGACAGATAGACAGATGGACGGATGGATGGATGGATGGATGGACGGATGGACAGATAGACAGATGGACGGATGGATGGATGGATGGATGGACGGATGGACAGATAGACAGATGGATGGACGGATGGATGGATGGACGGATGGACAGAGAGATAGACAGATGGATGGACGGATGGACAGAGAGATAGACAGATGGATGGACGGATGGACAGAGAGATAGACAGATGGATGGATGATGATGGATGGACAGAGAGATAGACAGATGGATGGATGATGATGGATGGACAGAGAGATAGACAGATGGATGGATGATGATGGATGGACAGAGAGATAGACAGATGGATGGATGATGATGGATGGACAGAGAGATAGACAGATGGATGGATGATGATGGATGGACAGAGAGATAGACAGATGGATGGATGATGATGGATGGACAGAGATAGACAGATGGATGGATGGATGGACAGAGAGATAGACAGATGGATGGATGGGACAGATAGACGGAGAGACAGGCGGATGGATGGATGGACGGACAGATAGACGGAGAGATAGACGGATGGATAGATGGATGGCTTGATGGACGGATGGATGGATGGATGGATGGATGGAGAGATAGGCGGATGGATGGATGGATGGACGGACAGATAGACGGAGAGATGGGCGGATGGATGGATGGAGGGACAGATAGACGGAGAGATAGACGGATGGATAGATGGATGGCTTGATGGACGGCTTGATGGACGGATGGATGGATGGATGGATGGATGGAAGGACGGATGGATGGATGGACGGATGGACGGATGGACAGATGGACAGATGGACGGATGGATGATGGACGGACGGAGAGATAGACAGATGGATGGATGGATAGGTGGGTGGATGGATGGATGAACAGAAAGATGGATAGATAGACGGATGGATATATAGACGGATGGATAGATGGATAATATATATATTAATTATTATTAACATGATATAATGTTAATAATAATTCATCTAAAATATAAAAATGATATATATTAGATTTACACTTGTTTTTTTTATATTTATTATATTAGGCCTATGCTTTTGATTACTCTTATTTCACATCATCTTTATATACAACTCTGTAGAGTGAAGCATCATTTTTTGAAACACACACACACACACACACACACACACACACACACACACACACACACACACACTGCCCCTGCCCCTAAACCTACCCATCACACACACACACACACACACTGCCCCTAAACCTACCCATCACACACACACACACACCCACACACACACACTGCCCTTAAACCTACCCATCAAACACACACACACACACACACACACACACACACACACACACACACACACACACACACACACACACACACACACACTGCCCCTAAACCTACCCATCACACACACACACACACACACACACACACACTGCCCCTGCCCCTAAACCTACCCATCACGCACACACCCACACACACACACACACTCACACACACACTCACTCTCTCTCTCACACTCACACACCGTCATCAGAGAGAGTGAGTGTATGAAATGCTGTTTATGATGATGAATCACACACACACACACGCGTCGTGTTGCAAACTCAGACTACAGCATTAATAATGCAGACCGAGAAGATCAATACAGCAGCCGATCGATGACACACTCTGTGTGTGTGTGTGTGTGTGTGTGTGTGGCGTTTCTCTGTCGGCGAGTGTCTGATAACAGCGTTTCTCTTGCTGTAGTGTAACGTCGTGTTCGTCTCTGCCATTATGAAACAAAATCATCTCGTGAGTTTATTTTAAACAAGCGCATCAGACTCATCTCTCAGTGGAATGAGAAACATTAGCATAATTATGATCATCAGACATCAGTGAAGATGAAGAGCGGACACACACACACGTGAATGAGAATCTCACTGTATGATGATGAATGAACGGCGTGGGCGACCCTTGACCTGCGCGCTCTCGTGTGTGTGTGTGTGTGTGTGTGATCACAGCAGATTTCTCTGCTTCATAACGCTCTCATCAGATCACAGTAGGCAGAAGTTTCCACATGCACAGATTATCTTCGTTTCCAGTGAGACATTAATATGACTTATGCTTTTTAATGGTGTGTGTGAGTGATTTGGATCATCACACACACACCGGTTATGGCTTCATTTCCCGGCGTCTTTGCAGATGTGATTTATTGCGATGCAGCACTGCAGTTTTACAGTAATACTGCGCTCCTGAGTTCATGGCTGTTGGTATTGTGTTTCGGATCAGTGTGTTTGGAGCGTCACGTGAGCTTCAGTGTGTGTGTGTGTGTGTGTGAGTTCTGGGATTCTTGTGTAGGTTGCTTTCAGGCGGGAGTCCAACAGCGAGAGAGATGAAGCTTATGACTCCAACGCTCGATTCATGCATCTCTGAAGGGTTCTCTGAACACCACACACACACTCACACACTCAAACACACACTCACTCGCCCACCATCGTATACTCATCCGAACAGATCAGCACACACACACACACACACACACACTGTGTCAGAACACTGACGTTCTCATTGAACATCTGACATAAACACGCGTGTGCATTCGTGACACACAGAGCATGAGCACTTGCACCAGTTTAACACACACACACACACACAAACACATGTTGGGTTTTCATGTTTTATGGGGACTTTCCATAGGCGTAATGGTTTTTTTATACTGTATAAACTGTATATTCTTTCCCCCTACACTGCCCCTGCCCCTAAACCTACCCATCACACACACACACACACACACACACACAGACACACACACACACACACACACTGCCCCTGCCCCTAAACCTACCCATCACACACACACACACACACACACACACACACACACACACAAACACTGCCCCTGACCCTAAACCTACTCATCACAGGAGACATTCTGCATTTTTACATTTTCAAAAACATCACTGAGTCTGATTTATTAGATGTTTTCCTCATGGGGAACAAAAAATGTCCCCACAAGGATGAGGATTTCGGATATTGCCATCTTTGTGGGGACATTTTGTCCCCATAACATAGGGATTACCAGTCCACACACACACACACACACACACGCACACACACGCACACACACACACAAACACAAACACACACACACACACACACACACACACACACACACACACACACACACACACACACACACACACACACACACACATATATATACTCTCACCTAAAGGATTATTAGGAACACATACTAATACTGTGTTTGACCCCCTTTCGCCTTCAGAACTGCCTTAATTCTACGTGGCATTGATTCCACAAGGTGCTGAAAGCATTCTTTAGAAATGTTGGCCCATATTGATAGGAGAGCATCTTGCAGTTGATGGAGATTTGTGGGATGCACATCCAGGGCACGAAGCTCCCGTTCCACCACATCCCAAAGATGCTCTATTGGGTTGAGATCTGGAGACTGTGGGGGCCATTTTAGTCCAGTGAACTCATTGTCATGTTCAAGAAACCAATTTGAAATGATTGGAGCTTTGTGACGGTGCATTATCCTGCTGGAAGTAGCCATCAGAGGATGGGGACATGGTGCTCATAAAGGGATGGACATGGTCAGAAACAATGCTCAGGTAGGCCGTGGCTTTTAAACCATGCCCAATTGGCACTAAGGGGCCTAAAGTGTGCCAAGAAAACATCCCCCACACCATTACACCACCACCACCAGCCTGCACAGTGGGAACAAGGCATGATGATCCATGTTCTCATTCTGTTTACGCCAAATTCTGACTCTACCATCTGAATGTCTCAACAGAAATCCAGACTCATCAGACCAGGCAACATTTTTCCAGTCTTCAACTGTCCAATTTTGGTGCAAATTGTCGCCTCTTTTTCCTATTTGTAGTGGAGATGAGTGGTACCCGGTGGGGTCTTCTGCTGTTGTAGCCCATCCGCCTCAAGGTTGTGTGTGTTGTGGCTTCACAAATGCTTTGCTGCAGACCTCGGTTGTAACGAGTGGTTATTTCAGTCAAAGTTGCTCTTCTATCAGCTTGAATCAGTCGGCCCATTCTCCTCTGACCTCTAGCATCAACAAGGCATTTTCGCCCACAGGACTGCCGCATACTGGATGATTTTCCCTTTTCACACCATTCTTTGTAAACCCTAGAAATGGTTGTGCGTGAAAATCCCAGTAACTGAGCAGATTGTGAAATACTCAGATCGGCCCGTCTGGCACCAACAACCATGCCACGCTCAAAATTGCTTAAATCCCCTTTCTTTCCCATTCTGACATTCAGTTTGGAGTTCAGGAGATTGTCTTGACCAGGACCACACCCCTAAATGCATTGAAGCAACTGCCACGTGATTGGTTGATTAGATAATTGCATTGATGAGAAATTGAACAGGTGTTCCTAATAATCCTTTAGGTGAGTTTATATATATATATTTATATACACACACACACACACACATATAGTATATAAACAAAAACATTTGTTACATCACCGATATATATATATATATATATTAGTTAAAGTGTTTTTTTCAGTTCATGCATTCTCTTTAAATCCAACCCAAGACCTTGTCTTCCAAAGTGATTTGCATTATATTTACTGTATATATATTTATTTATAAATAAAAAAGAGAAGATACTCCAGTTTTACAGTCACTTACACATGCAGATGTTTCTCGGATGAGTTTTATCGGTGTAACTGAACCCGTTCTCACCGACACGGCCCTTTACTGAGTGTGTTCAGAGAGGCATGAGCCAAACTACAGATCCTCAGTGGATCCACACACACACACACACACACACACACACACACACACACACACACACACACACACACACACACACACACACACACACACACACAGAGCGGGTGTTAAAGTACAGCAGCTGCACAGGTCACAGGCCAGCCAAATAAAAGACACTGATACTTTAATGCGTCTGTGTTTTGACGGAGTTTAAGACGCAGTACAGAGAAGTGATGTGATGGACAGACGTGTATTATGGGTGTTTTAATAGTTTAGATGTGCCTAGAAATGAAATGAGAGTTGCAATGCGTCAGATCTTTACTTCTGTGTTGTGATGTACACCAGAGAATCAATGAAGGGGCGGGGTTTGGTTCGATACATCAGTTGCTGATTGGATGTTGAGCTTTGTATGCAAATGAGCTTGCAGGGGCGGAGTTTAACCCTATGGGGCTCTTCGGTCATTTCTGACCCGAATTTTTTAAAATACATTTTTTTTAAAAATCGTAGCTTCATCGGAATGGTTCGAAACTTGGTGACTTTATTGGTACTTGGTATATGAACACCCCAAAAAAAGGACAGGATTTGAAAAGTCTAAGTGGTCTTAAAAAAAATAGTCAAAAACAATTGCTCGTGTCCACCGGATCTCATTTAAAAAATTGCTTTCATGAGGCCAAGGATTGACTCTAAAATGAAATACAGCTTTAATAAAAAAATAAAATAAAAAATAATATACATAAATAAATTCTTTATTATATTCGATGGGAAAAAAATGGGTCATAATTATTGCATAAATATTAATTATAAATCATAAAATTATCTCAAAACACCAAAAAATAAAAATATTATTGGACAAAAATATATTTCATTGATTTTACTCAAATCTTTTTTTATCTTAATCCTGCCCTCCGGGTCATTTTTGACCCTAAGGTCCTGAATGTGACCCATAAATGAAGAACCCCAGAGGGTTAAAGTGGGCGGAGTTTAAACCAGAGTAAAGACTGACCCTTCACAATTAGATCCGACAGTCTGAGCAAACATTAATCTAATGTAAACTGTATAAACAGCGTCTCTAATGAGGACTTCCTCTGACGTGTTGAAGCGCTTTCAGATCCCGTCGGAGTCGGAGGAAATCACAGCCCCAAAGCCGTAACCCCGTTAAAACGCTTTCAGTGTTGCGGGAGCTCAAATAAGCTTGTAAATTGATTAAGCTGAATGGAATAAGCTGCACTGGAGTCTTTATTTATTTATTTGATAGACTGCCGGAAGAACATGTGCTGTTAATCCCGTCTGGATGTGGCGCTCCGGCCGGCTCGAGGAAAGAAAAGACCTCGGAGAGTTTGATTTCATTAAAAGTCTCGTTTGATGTTCATTCAGAGCTTTAATTCAGATGTGATCTTGTCTGCCGCTTATTAAACTGATGCTTTACATCAAATCAAATCAGTTCATCCATGCATTAGTGTTTGGTTACGGTCACAATATTTCATTAGTCCCATATATATTACTGTACTAGATAAAAGATGTTGAGTATGGAGGAGATGTGTGACCCTGGACCACAAAACCAGTCGAAAGGGTCATTTCTTGAAATTGAGATTCATATATCACCTGAAAGATGAATAAATACGCTTTCCATTGATGTGTGGTTTTTTAGGATGGGACAATATTTGAAAATCTGTAATCTGAGGGTGCAAAATAAATCTAAATATTGAGAGAATCTCCTTTAAAGTTGATCAAATGAAGTCCTTAGCAATGCATATTAATACATTTTTTATATATTTACAATGTACTAAATATCTTCATGGAACATGATCTTAATATCCTAATGATTTTTGGCATAAGAGAAGAATGATAATTTTGACTCATGCATGTATTGTTGGCTCTTGCCACAGATGTACATGTGAGACGCAGGACTGGCTTTGTGCTCCAGGGTCACACATGCATCACTTTGGCATTTATTTTACACATATTTACTTATTCACACTAAATTACTCTGGGATGATTTCTGCCTGGATTTGGCCGACACAAATTGAAAAGCTGTCTCAAAATACACAACGTTTATGTCATTTTAGAGGAAACCCTTTGAAGTTACATAAACCACTGCTAAAAGGGATAAACATGTGAGTCTGAAATGAATGGGCGTCAAAAGCTAAAAAAATGCTAAAGAATTTTTTTTACTGGAGTAGCCTAGATGCCATTTACATTAAAGGTAGGGTAGGTAAGAATTGGTTAAAACATTTTTTTCCAAATTTGTTTAAACTTTCTTTATATATCAATACATAATTAAAATGTAAGTACTCTGAAAAAAAAAGTATAAAAATTGAGTCTCTGTAGACCTCTCACGACTGTTTTAAAGACAGCTCATTATTTCCATTCACTCCACCTTCTCCCTTCTGGGCTCTTTCCAAAGCCACGCCCCCAAAACACATGAACGAGCCACGCCCACCGCTCAGCTGAAAGACGCATTATTGACCTGAGACGAGCGGAGAAGAAGTGCATCTAGTGACATCATGTCAGAATCACATGTAATAAAAATCTAACTTTATCATTATGAATATAAACAAATAAGATGTCTTTTAGTACTCACTATCAAGCTAGAATAACGATACTGGTAAAGTTCAAAATACACACACAACACAGTGTCTACGACACACACAGATACAAGATAAAAACATAGGTAGAGTATATAAAAACAAACCAAGGGCCGAAATAAACGTGCAGGTAAAGTTCCCGGTGAACATGGTAGAAGAGTTCAGACAGAGGGTAGTAGCTAAAGCTAACTTAGTTCTAAAAAAAGTTCCTGGATGCGGTGAACTAGCTTTTACACATGCATTTTGTTATCTAAAGTTACATTTAGCGAAATTCAACACGACAGCGATCAACTTGAGCTAAACATATTGAGTATTTATCATCTCTACTAATGGCTCGCTAAGTGTATAACATTGTAACTTTATGCTAAGTAATGTTATGTTAGCTATATTAGGCAGCTACGTGTGCTAGTGAGACATGCTTCATGAAAACATAAACCAAAAAAATTTATAATCAAAATGAAAGATTACCTGTCAAGCAGAAATACAGCCTCTTGAACTCAAATCAAACAGGTGCGCCAGGGTTGCCAGGTTTTCACAACAAAATCCTCCCAATTGCTACTCAAAACTAGCCCAAAACAAGCCCAATCGTGTTTCTTCGGTAAAAATCGCATTTGGGGGTAAAATATGTGTCTTTTTGGTAGGGCTGCCTGCTAAAATTCGCAAATCCCGGGGCAAAATATCACATAATTGGGGTCGCTTCAACCCGCGGACATGAAAAACAGCCGCGGCAACAGTGTTGAAGTAGCCAGACTTGGCAACACTGGGGCGCATGAGGGCAGATCCTGGAGCAAAAGCGGCGGTAGCCATGGTAACGAGAGAGAGTGACAGGCGCCCAAGCCAATCACCGTTCGAAAATAATGAGCGGTGTTTATTGCAGATTAAAAAGTCTAGAGTCACTCAATTTTTATACTCTCTTTTTCAGAGTACTTACATTTTAATTATGTATTGACATATAAAGAAAGTTTAAACAAATTTGGACAAAAGTGTTTTAGATCATTCTTACCTACCCTACCTTTAAGTACAAATATACCGCTTTGCTTGCTAAACATCTAGTTGGGCAAAACAAAATTACGGAAATCGTCATATCACTGAGAGTGGCAATAGTGTAGGGGTCAGACGCATGGCATCAAGTTTTGACGCAAATCGACCCGCGGTTCGAATCCGCCTTTTGCCAAACTCACTCTTCTCCCTTTTCCTATCACATATCCAGTGTTGGGGAGTAGTTAACTACAAGTAGCTAAGCTACTAACTTAACTACATTTTTCAGTAGTTTGTCAGTAGCTCAGTTGCTTTTAAAACAATGTAGCTTTTCTCGTAGTCAACTACTTTTTCCAGCGAGTAGCGGTGTAGCGCGAAAAAAAGATATATATTTCGTTTTGTGTTTTGACGAGCCTGCAATGCATTGAAGCAGCAGCACAGTGTTTTCTTCTGATCACATCCTAAAATCGCGTGTTACCGCCATCTATTGTTTCATCGCGCATCTTGCGCTTTACGGTTCACAAAGAAGAGATCGTCTGATGATTATGTTAAGGACGTACAGGAGTGGTTTGATAACTTCACACGAATCGACTAAGTTTTCACTTGGTTTATACAAACAAAAGATTAAAACGCGTCGAAGACTTCAAGCAT
This sequence comes from Gobio occitaniae, assembly GCA_033150135.1. NCBI lineage: Eukaryota > Metazoa > Chordata > Actinopteri > Cypriniformes > Gobionidae > Gobio > Gobio occitaniae. The sequence continues at coordinate 114,826 of JARQWZ010004165.1, forward strand.
ATAGCCTTTTTAATTGATATATATATATGCATTTTTGTCTATTCCTGTGTATCAAAGTTGCTTATATTTTATATTATTCTTGCATTGATAGGACAAGACATTTGCAGCGATTTTGCACTTTGACAGTCAGTTTGAGATATAGACTACATTTGAGTATTGTATATTTGGATAGTTTACAAAATAAAACGTTACTCTTATCATAATTGTATTGAATAGTGTTGCTTTAAACCCAAACATTTAACTTAAAACATTCTTCATTAACCATTATTCAGTTATTTGTAAATATGCAATTTAATTGTAAAAAAAAAAATCTAAGTTTTGATGTAGCTAGCTACATTTTGGTAGTAACTTGTAGTGTATCTAACTACTTTTTCAGAAGGGTAGCTTGACTGTAGTTTAACTACTTTCATGTATAAGTAGCTTGTAGCTTGTCAAACTACTGTTTCCGAGTAGCTTCCCCAACACTACACTTTCAGATCGGAAAGGCATTTATTTTCAATAAAAATGAAGAAAATATTAGAAAAGTGGAAATAAAGCGTCTAACGTGTTTAATAATAAGTGTTTATCGGTTAGGGGTAGGTGAACAGACATGTGCTGAATTAGAGACGATAAAAGTGAGTGGGTCCAATATCATTGATCGTAAAAAGTGGGTGGGTCTTGTCCCGCACACATACAATGGTTCCGACGCCCATGCTGAAATGTAATAAACCTCAAGAAAACGAGGTTTTTCTTTTTGGTTATAAATCATTGTTGAAAGTGTGTAACTCAGGCCCTGTGTGCTCTAGCACCCTGCAGACAGTTTGGGCTGTTTCCACTAGATGGCAGCAAATACTGGAAAAAAATAATTTTGTGACACTTGGATATTGCATTTATACCACTGTAACAGGCGTAACATTAACACCCCGCCAACCCGCCATTTGCGTATGTATTTTAGCCGTGGTGTGTAAACACAGTCGCTCCCACGAGCCACTTTGGTGGTTGAATTTTATTGTAGTCTTCTATAAAGGCATCTGTTATAATCGCATTGTGCATTATAACCAATCACACTCGATTCTGTTGAGTTTATGAATGCAATGTCTAATAATCAGAGGCATTTAGAGTCTTACTCACTGAGATCTGCACTCTCATCAGAAACAACAAAGCAGAGATGTGTGTGTGATGTACGCAGGAGATTCATTCATCTCACAGTGATTGACTGTTTTTGTTCTATTTCAGTAGCGAAAATAGTTCAAACAAACACATATCTGATGTGACTGGCAAAACGTTGGACGTTCGATATTCGCAAATTTAGGGAGCGTCTCTAAAGTTACACACGACATTGGTATACACGTTTCTAACTTCAGTAGCATTTGATGTAAGGTGACCAGATTTCTGACATTTCCCATTTGAGTGGTCAAAATATCTCTAAAAATCGCATTTGTAATTATCTATTAATTAAAAACAATATATTTTTTGGATGTTTTTTGTTGTCTTTGTTGTTGTGGGCTCCCTATATTATTATTAACATTAATAATTATTATGATTTAGTTTAAGTTTTTGGTCTGGTTTTAATACAATTCACCGCACCTGCAAAAACAAAACAAAACAAAAAAAATCAAACAACATGTGATGAATAAAACTATTGAACAAATATAATTGTATTTTATTTAATACTTTAATTTTCACAAGTTTATACTATATAAATTACTTTTTTTTTTTTACTTGCTTGTGGTTGAAAATAACTCTTACTATCTTTATTGTTTTTGTTTATTTAGCATTTTAGGCTTATTTTAAGCATGTGTTTGAGTATCTGCTCATGTATTTGTTGCGAGTGTAATTGTTTAGGTTTTTTTCTATTTATAGTTCAGATGTGTGGTAATCACTGCTTTGTGACTGCGCAACTTTTGGGCTTTTTTGCAATATATCTGCGGGTTGTTTTTGAACGAGCTGTAAAACGGGGACATTTCCGGAGACAGCTTTAGTCGGGGACAGAACACCAAAAGTCTGGTCACCCTAATTTGAAGAGAATGAAACCAGCTGTAAAATGTTCATCTATGTGTCAGTTATGATGCACAACTTTTAGATCTTTGACATTTAATAAAATAAACTGTCAAAGCACATGAAAACATGGATATGCGTTATTTCACTAGGATACTGGGGCTCATACACAAAAGATGAGAATATTGCTTGAGAATAAATTATATTTACACCAAAAAATCTTTTTTTCTTCTTCAGGCAACTGTTAGAGTTTCCCCGTCAAGATTAAGGAGATTTATACACAACCTTATCAGAGCTAAATAGGCCTATTTGATGAGCTGTCATGTAGACTTGATTTGGGTGTGTACAGGGCTCATTTACACATTTCCTAACAACAAAACTGTGGCCAGTGAAAATGCTGAGTGGCTAGTAACTTTGGAAAACCATTAACCAAAGTGACTGGTGAGCAAAAAAGGGAATATCACGCCCTGCTAATGTATATGGGGCGATTTGGGTAGGCTGAAATGACATAAAAAAGGTCATATTCCTCCCTTCAGATCCATTTGAATAAATCTTGCATGCATGATACAGACAAAATCATTTTTTTCCAGTATTTGCTGCCATCTAGTGGAAACAGCCCAAACTGTCTGCAGGGTGCTAGAGCACACTGATTTATAACCAAAAAAATCTAAAGCGCCTCTTTTTCTTGGGGTTATTAC
>JARQWZ010004166.1:0-122917 GCA_033150135.1 Gobio occitaniae
CACAAATATAAATCTCTATGCCTTTATTTTCGCAATGGGTATTAATTAAAAAGATTTCTTTGTTTCCTGTAGACGTGCGAGTTTCCGTAGTCGTATTCTACCACCAAATTCGGTGTGGATGGAAGATGCCAAACTGAAAGGGCTTGAAATTTGCCATCCACAGGCAAGAAAATCTGCATTTTTAGATGCATTTCTTGAAATAACTTTTAAAGACCCCCTATTGTGCTATTTTAACGGTTCTAGTTTGTTTCGAGGTCTCCTACAATAGGTTCACATGCATCCAAGGACAAAAGACACTTTATTTTCTCATAATATACATTGCAGCATCACCTCTTTTCTCACATTGTCTGAAATGGTTCAATAAAGGATTCAGTCTCTCTAAACCCCTCCTTTCTGAGAGCCTCCTCTACTTTGATCAGTCAGATGGCCCTGTCTGTCGTAATTGGTCTACCACTTACAGTGTCAGAAACGAAACAGCCATTACCATATCAGAATTTCAGCTCTTGTATACGCAGTGATATGAATAGTAATGATGCCTCCAGTTGATCAATTAAATTTCTTCTCTACATGTTGACCAATGAACCAATTCTCTTCAGGCCTCAGCTACAACTACAGTGTTTGAGGGCTTGTCAAAGTAGATGTTGTTCGCGGGCAGCCATGAAGACCACAGGCAGGCATTATGCAAATTTGTTGCAACCTACATACACCGATCAGGCATGACATTATGACCACTGACAGGTGAAGTGAATAACACGGATTATCTCTTCATCAGAGCACCTGTTAGTGGGTGGGATATAATAGGCATCAAGTGAACATTTTGTCCTCAAAGTTTATGTGTTTAGAAGCAGTCAAGTTGGACAAGGGGGAAATTGTGATGGCTAGATGACTGGGTCAGAGCATCTCCAAAACTGCAGCTCTTGTAGGGTGTTCACGGTCTACAGTGGTCAGTATCTATCAAAAGTGGTCTAGAGGAAGGAACAGTGGTGGCGGTCACAATGGCTGTCTCACGTGTTTGGGCACACAGCACGCTGAGGCGGCGTTTGTGGATAGTTCATGTTCCCACTGCGGGAACATGACTATATCGGAGCTAAGATCGAGGACTCTCCTACCTCCGGGCTGGGGGAGTCCCCTGGGGGAGTCCCCTTACCCATCCCACGAACTAGGTCTACCCCTAACCCGGGTGGACCTGCTTCTTTGGATGGCCAGGGTGATCTGAGGATTATGTTTAGGGCAAACCCGCCGAGCGAACCTCCGCAGGCCCCTAATCCCTCAGCTCCGCAGCGGTAGAGCCTCCAAGAGAACCCGCTGGACCCTCCCACGGGAGACCAGTGGAGACTTTTGGAGCTCCAGCGGACGAACAGATGTCGATCGCTGCATCGGAGGGGGAGTTTCAGTCCTCGGAGGATGAAGGGTCAGCTGTACTGCCTCCCTCTGGGAGAGTGGCAACGGCTGCCCCGGACCCTGAGATGGCTGCTATGGTTGCCCGGGCCGCCGAAAGGGTTGGGCTCGAGTGGAACCCTCCACCGTGTCCTGAACCCTCTAGGTTGGACGATTGGTTCCTCGGGGTGGGTCGCGCTGGTTCTCAGCGTCCCGCCCCATACACCTTTCTTCCCGGAGGTGCATGAGGAGCTCACAAGGTCGTGGACGGCACTTTTTCTGCCAGAAACCGGCCGAGTGACTCCCCCCTCACTACCCTCGACGGCGGACCAGCCAAGGGTTACGTGGGGATCCCGCCAGTGTAGCGCACCGTCGCGATGCAACTGTGTCCGGCGACCGCCTCTAACTGGCGCGGTGACCCACGTCTCCCGTCCCGAGCCTGTAAGTTCTCTTCCGGTCTGACTGGGAAGGCTTACAAGGCTTGCGGACAGGCTGCGTCCGCCTTGCATGGCATGGCGTTGCTTCAGGTCCACCAGGCCCAGGCACTCCTTGACAAGCACGAGGGTAGGCCTGACCCAGAGCTCCTCCGGGAGCTCCGGACGGCGACGGACCTCGCCCTCCAGGCGACGAAAGTCACCGCCCGTGCCATTGGTCAGGCGATGTCCACACTTGTGGTCCAGGAGTGGCATCTCTGGCTTAACCTGGCTGATATGAGGGAGACCGATAAATGTCAGTTCCTGGACTCCCCCATCTCGTCAGCTGGGTTATTCGGCGACGCGGTCGAGAGCTTCGCCCAACAGTTCTCGGCTGCCAGAAGCAGATGGAGGCGATCAAGCACATCCTTCCCCGGCGGCCCGCTGCTGCCTCCACCCCACCGCCGGTGGCAGCGCCTCCGGCTGCTCGTCGCCGAGGACGTCCACCCGCCGCCGCCTCCGCCACCGCCAAAGCACCGCAGAAGCCTAACACCAGCCGACGGCGTGGGCCGACCGTGGGAAGGATGTCCAGCCCGCTCAGGCCGCTGCCAAGCCAGGTGGCAAGCGCCGTCGCAAGCGACCCTGAGACGGGCCGCCCAGAGATGGAGGAAACTGCTCTGAGGGAGATGGCTGCAGCACCACTCCCTCCCCCGGAGGAGGGCCTGGGGAGAATCTTTTGTTTATCTGTTTGACGCTGCCATGCCTCGCCACCCTCAAGTACCTCTCCCTTCGCCAGCAGGGACGCCGGCTGTCCGGATGCACACAAGCGGCCTCCCCACACTCGCACGTCCCCTCCGCGGATGCAGGTAAGTGTTGCACAGCACACTCAGATCCCGCTTCGGGCCGCTCCCATGCCGTCCGAGCCGGATCCCTGCGTTCCGCCTCGCTGCCCCGCTGCGGGTACGTCTGTGGTGCCGTTGATCCCCCTTGCTCGGAGTCTGGGAGCCTGGCTAGCGCTTCCCAGCCCGTCTCGGTGGCTCCTCCGTACCATCAGACTCGGCTATGCGATTCAGTTCGCCCGGCGTCCCCCCAAGTTCAGGGCGTCACTTCACGACTGTAGTGGAGGCGAACGCCCCCGTGCTCAGGGCGGAGATCGCTGTCCTACTGGCGAAGGACGCGATAGAGCCGGTCCCTCAAGCCGATATGAGGTCCGGTTCTACAGCCCGTACTTCATTGTACCCAAGAAAGGCAGCGTGTTACGACCGATCTTGGACCTTCGATTCCTGAACCGGTCCCTTCACAGGCTGCCGGTCACGATGTTAACGCAGAAGTGCATCTTCATGTGCATCCGTCCCCGAGATTGGTTTGCAGCGATCGACCTGAAGGACGCGTACTTTCATGTCTCGATTCTCCCTCGACACCGGCCCTTTCTGCGCTTCGCGTTCGAGGGACGGGCATATCAGTACCGTGTCTTACCCTTCGGCCTGTCCCTGTCGCCCCGCGTCTTTACGAAGGTTGCGGAGGCGGCCATTGTTCCCATGAGAGAGCATGGCGTTCGCATACTCAACTACCTCGACGACTGGCTGATCCTTGCCCAGTCGCGGAGCAGTTGTGCGAACACAGGGACAAGGTGGCTCAGTCACCTCAGCCAGTTGGGACTTCGGGTCAACTGGGAGAAGAGCAAACTCTGTCCCACACAGAGGATCTCTTTTCTCGGTATGGAGATAGACTCGGTCGCCATGACAGCGCGCCTCACCGAGGAGAGCGTCCAGTCAGTGTTGAACTGCTTGAATTCATTCAAAGGCAGGACAGCAGTACCACTGAAACATTTTCAGAGGCTCCTGGGGCATATGGCATCCGCAGCCGCAGTAACGCCGCTCGGAATTGCTTCATATGAGGACCGCTTCAACGCTGGCTACACGATCGAGTCCCGAGATGGGCGTGGCACAGCGGATCCCTCCGTGTCCAAGTGACTCCGAGGTGCCGACAAACCTTCGGCCAGTGGTCGGACCCTTTGTTTCTCCGGGCGGGAGTTCCCCTAGAACAAGTGTCCAGGCACTCCGTTGTCTCCACGGATGCCTCATCCACGGGTTGGGGGTGCCACGTACAACGGGCTTGCAGTTTCGGGTCTGTGGACGGGGCCTCAACTGCAATGGCATATCAATTGCCTCGAGTTGTTAGCAGTTCGTCTTGCACTCAGCCGCTTCAAAGTGCCGCTCAGAGGCAAGCACGTTCTGGTCCGGACGGACAACACTATGGCCGTAGCGTACATCAACAAACAGGGTGGTCTACGCTCCCGTCGCAACTCGCCCGCCATCTCCTCTTATGGAGTCAGAAGCATCTGAGGTCGCTTCGTGCCGTTCATATTCCGGGCCTGCTCAATCGTGCAGCCGACGAGCTGTCACGTCAGCAGGTACTTCCGGGAGAATGGCGACTCCATCCCCAGGCGGTCCAGCTAATCTGGAGTCGTTTCGGGGCCGCACAGGTAGACCTGTTTGCCTCCCCAGAGACGACCCACTGTCAGTGGTTTTATTCCTTGACCGAGGGGACCCTCGGGTCGGATGCCCTGGCCCACAGCTGGCCCGGGAAGAACGCAAGTATGCAATCCCCCAGTGAGCCTTCTTGAGCAGACACTGTTCAAAGTCAGGGAGGACGAGGAGCAGGTCCTGTTGGTCGCTCCGTATTGGCCCAACCGACTTGGTTCCCGGAACTAGTGCTCCTTGTGACAGCACCTCCCTGGCCCATTCCTCTGAGGCAGGACCTCCTGACTCAGAGACGGGGCACCCTATGGCACCCGCGTCCAGACCTCTGGAAACTCCATGTCTGGTCCCTGGATGGGACGCGGAGGTTCTAGGTGACCTACCGCAAGCGTAGTTGACACCATCACTTCCGCTAGAGCCCCCTATACGAGGCGCCTCTATGCGTTGAAGTGGAACCTGTTCGTCGATTGGTGCTCTTCTCGCCGAGAAGACCCCAGAAGATGTTCGATCGCATCTGTGCTTACCTTTCTACAAGATGGGTTGGAGCGAAGGCTGTCTCCCTCCACCCTCAAAGTCTATGTCGCCGCTAATCATGAGCTCGTAGATGGAAAATCTCTAGGTAGCACAATCTGGTCGTCAGGTTCCTTAGGGGAGCGAGGAGATTAAATCCGCCTCATCCTCCCTCCATACCCTCTTGGGACTTAACTCTGGTGCTAACTGCACTACAGAGAGAACCTTTTGAGCCTCTGCAGTCAGCTGAGTTGAAAGTTCTGTCGTTAAAGACAATACTCCTGACTGCGTTGGCCTCCATCAAGAGGGTAGGGGACCTGCAGGCATTTTCGGTCGACGAATCGTGCCTGGAATTCGGGCCCGGTAACTCTCATGTGATCATGAGACCCCGGCCTGGATATGTGCCCAAGGTTCCCACTACTCCCTTCCGGGACCAAGTGGTGAGCCTGCAAGCGCTGCCTTCGGAGGAGGCAGACCCAGCCCTAGCTTTTCTCTGTCCCGTCCGTGCTCTCCGACTTACGTGGACAGAACGCAAAGCTTCAGGACCTCAGAGCAGCTCTTCGTCTGTTACGAAGGACAGCAGAAGGAAAGGCTGTCTCCAAGCAGAGGATGGCCCACTGGATAGTGGATGCCATCGTCTTGGCTTATCAGTCCCAAGACGTGCCCTGCCCGCTCGGGTTAAGAGCTCACTCCACTAGGGGTGTTGCCTCTTCCTGGGCGCTGGCTCGTGGCGCCTCGCTGACAGATATTTGTAGAGCTGCGGGCTGGGCGACACCTAACACGTTCGCTAGATTCTATAGCCTCCGTGTAGAGCCGGTATCTTCCTGTGTGCTCACTTCCCATAGTCAGTAACACCGAAGTGCCTGTTCTAGTGTCGGCTTGCTGCGCCATTCCCTCCCCTATGGTAGACGGATGCGTGCGCTTATTTGCTCCAGTCGAGTTCCCCGGAAAGGCGAACCCTGTTGAGTCCTCCGCAACCCACGGCAGTCGGACGTGGCGGAGCGTTTGACACCAGATCTAACACTCGTATGCATTGGTGGAACTTGTGTTAGGCTGGGTTCCATATGTAGTGACCCCCACGGCGGTCCCATATGTGTATTCTTCCACGGTACGGCTCCCTACGGCGAGCCTGTGTCTTTCCCTCTGCAGAGTCTCCTCTGCCGTCTCAGGAAGGTATTGTCCCCCTTCTCTAATTGGCCGGGGCCACCCCTGGGACTTCCGTATGTTGTGCTGCCCACGGTCAGCCCATACGTGTATTCTCCACATGTTAACTCCCTCTGGGCATGATGTGGCTTCCGCAGCGGCCTTCACAGGCACGCTTTCCCAGCGTTATCCAATACAGTCAGCTGAATGGATCTTGCGGAACAGCAGCTTGGACTCTCCCTGCGTGAACTTTCCCGCCTGCATCAGATCGGGGTCTGAGGGGCTCATCGCTGGGCGCTGGAAGTGGTAGTAACTATGGCGTTTTCCATAGGGATCCCAATTCGTCAGTACGTCCGACGTACGTCGAACGTGACCGACTGAATGGGAACGTCTCGGTTACGTATGGTAACCCTCGTTCCCTGAAGGAGGGAATGGAGACGTACGTCCCGTCGCCACAGTTGCTGTACCATCACTGCAGGTTGAGCCACTACGTTTGGCTCCTCAGTGAAAAACAGCGTGCATTCGCTCTCGCTTCCTGTTTATACCCGCGGCGCGGAGCGCGAGATGCAAATCTCGCACGCCAATTGTTCATTGGCCGGTTCTAGATAGCTCGAAGCTGATAGGGGCTCCCAGAAGTGATCTCAACTCGTCGGTACGTTCGACGTACGTCTCCGTTTCCTCCTTCAGGGAACGAGGGTTACCATAGGTAACCGAGACGATTCTAATACAATTGATTATTATTATTAATATTTAAGTATAAAATGTGAATTTAGTTTTTAAGACAAATTTGACAGCCCTACTATGGACTGTCCTCATTAAACAGTGCGTGTGTGTTTAGGTTGCAAAGTAGCCTGTCTCTTTTTTTTTTCCTGGTGTGCTGCTTCAATAACTTCAGACTGCTTCTTGTGCTCTTTCTTTTTCTGCTTTTCTGTTACAGGAGCCTCTATCTATTACTTCTACTCTTGAAGACCCTCAATGTGATGTTAAGGTGTCTCATTTCACACTGTTTGCAAACTATTGCATGTTTTTTTCATTAAGCAAGGCTAGATTTTCTACTCAGATTCTCTTAAGGCCAATATAACAATATTAAAAGCCATGCTTTTGAATGGTTTCAATCTGTTCCAAGTTGCCGTTAAGGCCTACCCTTATGAAAAAAGGTTACATTTTATGAAGTATAACTTAAGTAATGTTCAAGCATATTTTTAAGAATACTTTATTTTGAAAGAATACTAATATCAATGTACTAGTAGTAAACATTTAAGTGTACTATTTCAATACTGCTTGGGTACTGCTAGTTTAGCAGTTTTACACTGCACGCAAGTGAATATAACATCATACTTATAGTTTACTATATACATATTATTTTTGCACTTTAAAGGGTTAGTTCACCCAAAAATGAAATTCTGTCATTAATTACTTACCCTCATGTTGTTCCAAACCCGTAAGACCGTTCATATTCAGAACACAAATTAAGATATTTTTGATGAAATCCGAGAGCTCTCTGATCCCTCCATAGACAGCTATAATTAACACTTTCAAGGCCCAGAAAGGTAGTTAAAACATCATTAAAATAGTGCATGTGACTCCAGTGGTTCAACCTTAATTTTATGAAGCGACGAGAATACTTTTTGTGCACAAAAACAAACAAAAATAACAACTTTATTCAACAATTTTGTTCTAGCCTGTGCCAGTCTCCTACGCAAGTGGTTCCCAACCAGTGGGCCACAGCCCACTAGGGGGCCTCAGTGATCCTCTGGGGGGCCGCAAGATAACTTAAAATCAATTTAAATATAGTAATATAATGAATTTATTTTATTATTAACATGTTAAATAATAAAAGATAAAATTTGGAGCAGCCCAAGGCACTTCTAATTGCGCTGTGTGAAATACAGACTTAACAGTGGCTCAAAACACCCAACCGATTCATGAACACAGGATACGCAAACTACACATTTCAGTTGGATGAAGTTTAAAAAGTTTTGATGGATGACGATTGTATTGAAGGTAAAGACGATTACAGTGACATACATTAGGCATGCGCATGTCGGTTATTATTGATGTGCAAACAAACCCTGTATGTGCGCTCTAGGCTCACTGATCGCTAAAACATCGTATATAAGGTCTAACGGGTTTGGAAAGTAATGAGGGTGAGTAATTAATGACAGAATTTTCATTTTTGGGTGAACGAACCCTTTAAGTACTGTTACTATTTAGGTATTTTTTTTATACTTCAAATATACCATTAACTGCACTTTAACTCTTTCCATTTTAAAAGCATTTTATTCTAGCTTCATGCATTCTTTTTTTAATCAACACTTGAATGTGGGTACATTTCATAAAAAAAGCAACATTTTCAAAAATTAAAAGACTACGTCTGGATCAGAATTCAGAACGATGATCAAAACAGATGGAGTAGATTGAGTCCATCAACACCCCCAAAGCTTCATAGTCGTTTCTTCTTCAGTCTTCTATCACTTGTTTATGATTCTTCTTCACCCATATTTTGATCCAGAGATTCTGTACTAGAAGATGCTTAATAACGCCACCACCATATAACAGTGAAAACTTCACAGGTTACTTGTCTGTAACCCTGTTCCCTAAAAAAAGCGGGAATGAGATGCTGCGCTGACAGCGCTAGGGGAAAACATCTTTGTTTGACCAGTTGTGAAGTATGTGTGGTACATACGCCAAGAATTGGATGTGTGCAGAGAGGACCAGCCTGCCACAAAGGGGCGCCTCTTGCCAAAGCCCTGGAGGATGCAGGAGGATCCTGGTGGAATAAGCCCTAAATCCTAGAGGTGAAGCTTGACAGCACACCTCGTAGGCTAGAGCAATAGCATCCTCACCCAGTGTGACATTGTTTGCTTGGTGGTGGCCATCCCCGGGTTGCGGCCCCATAGCAAATGAAAAGTTGCTCTGACTTACGCCACTGGCTAGAGGTGGATGTAAGTCTGAAGAGCACAAACTGGACACAGTAGGTGAAGTTTCTCCTTCTCCGGTGTAGTGAATGGCAGAGGATAGACGGCTACAAGAACAACCGGTAACTTGGTCAAGAATGCAACTATAGGTAGCTAGTAAGGGTTAGGGTGCAAAATATCTCTGACCAGGTCAGGGGCAGAATCAAAACAGGGTGGCGAATTGACAGAGCCTGCAAATCCCCATTTCTCTTTAGCGAAGGAATGGCCATATTTAGAGTCAGAAGCTTGTCAGGCGTTGACTCTAGTGGTTCAAAAATGGGTCTCGACTAGCCCCTCAAGGACAATGGCCAAGTCCCACGAAGGGATCTTTGCTCAGCCACCTCGCTCCACGGATTAATTGAGAGTGAAACCCGACTAGAGTTCAATCAATCAGGGCGTGGCAAGCTGATATGGCAGTGACAAATACCCTCAGAGTAGCGGGACATGCTGATAATTTTTCCTGCAGAAATTGCAGTACTGAAAAAAATCTGACAGTGAACTGGTTCTGCATGGCATGCAGTACACCACCTTTTAAAGACATCCCATTTAAGGCATAGATCCTTCTTGTGGAGGGTGCCCTAGTACTCAGAATAGTCTGTACGACACCAGCTGGAGGCTTCCAGCATCCCTAAGTTGGTCCCCCTCAAAGGCTAAATGTGAAGGTTCCAATTTTCAGGGAACAAGGGTTACAGTCATAACCCAAGATGTTTTCTTTATAAATCAATATTTTCAAACAATGTACGTTTATAAGACAGTATGCAAAACTGTATGAAAAAAGTGTTGAATGGCTACTCAATCAAAAGATTAAACACCACTACATGTCAAGTATACTTAGAATATTTAATTATACTAATTAAGTATATCTCGATTAAAACATTGAGTACATGTATAGTTTAAATATACTTAGACCTTTCTGTCAGTTTAAGTCAAGCATACTTAAGTACAATTTTAAGTATATTTCTGAGAAGTACATAAAGTATATTTCTGAGAAGTATAAAAAGCAGACTGAAAAAGTATACTTTCTTATTTTTAGTTTAAAAGAATTATAATATAAAAGCACACTTGAATAAACTTCTTTTTCGTAAGGGTACCATGCTTGCTCCATTAGAATTCAGGAGAAATCAGGGTCATCAGTAGTTGTTTGTTTAACCTTTTAAAAAATTGACCCAACTGAAAATGCACATTGCCTTTGCACATGCCACCGTCACTTTATATTTTTCTACAACCAGACATGTGCACCAGATTTTTATCATGTGGACTTCAATACTGTGAATAGTTCTAGTTACTTTATACAAATGTAGTTTTGTTTTTTTAATGCACAGTTTTGTATTTGCTATGGTATTTATCAAACAACTTAGACAAATTTCCTTCTAACATTTGTATACACTTAATCTGGGATAAAACATCCAAGCCCCAAAAAGATATTGATATTGGTTTATTTTTTTATTTTTTGTTGTTCATTATAGGTTTTATTTAGTTTGTTTGTTTGACTCGGTTGTTTACTTTATAGCCTATATTTTTATTGTGTATTGATTTATTTTATTTATTAATTTAAGGTTATTTTTGTTATTTGGGGGAAAAATATTAAACTTGTTATTAAGAGGTTATTTTTTTCAACCTGTTTTTAGAAATGCAATTTAGTACTGTGGTACCTGTGACTTTTTATACTATTTACTGTTTCAAAAGCTTCAACAATTATTGTGATATAAAAATTGTATACCGTCACATGCCTGTTGCAAACCATATGATAATATTTACCTGCTGTGAGAACAGGCATGCATGACCTCATGACTGGATCATTACACTGGGTCATTTCAAGCATGATTAACAGTTCAAATGCACACCCATGAATTCTTAATTTCTTTATAACTATTGTTTTTTAATGTAGAAAAATGCTGCCCTCCTTTCTTTCTTCAACAACAACAGCCTCACTCTACCCTGAAGGAAGACTGTAATCTTGAGCTAGCTGGATTGAAGGACACCTACCTAGCCATCGAGAGGAAAGGTTCGAGTATAACTGTCAGGTCCGCCTCAAGCCTGGAAGCTGAGGTGGATTTCACTGCCAGTATGGACTTACACAGTGGCATGGAGGAGTTTTCTAGAGCCATGACTAAGCTGGTCACAAAGGACCACAAAGTGCAACTGGGCAGGGAGAGTTTTGAAGAGACTTCCTGCTGGTCTCAATCCACCCATCATATAAATTTGCGAGATGTATCATCTGAAGGAGGTGGTTTCCTTGAAGGTCATGTTCATCAAGCTATAGAACCTGTAAGGGCGAGTTTGTATTCCATAAACAGGACAAGAGAGTAAGAGAACTACAGAATTATGTGAAATATTAATTACACATTTTAAACCATTATTATGTTGCAATTTGTTTTGTCCAATCTGTTTTCATCATTTATGTTGTAGTAACATATTTGGATTTGTTTTGTTATTTCTTTCATTTTTTGTACTTCATTGTGTATTTAATTATTTAAAAATAGGGCATTACTATTACAGAAGAAATGAAAATACAATTAATTTAAACCTATTCGATAATATACAATTTTCTTAAAACTTTTGTGTTGGAGATTGTCTGAAATGTAGATCGCAATAGCTGTAAATCCATTGCAAACATTTTAGTATTTGATTTGAATTTAAGGCCCCTTTGAGTAGAGTATACATGTGATATTTACCTATCATGCAAAAAGTAAAAAAATAAAAATAATTATATAAAGTAATTATAATAACAATTAAAATTGTCTTGGGTTGCAAAGCTAACCTTGGTTCCCTGAGAAGGGGAATGAGACATTGCATCCTAGGAAAGGGACTAAATTTGAAAGGAAACTAAAGTACCATTTTAAAACGTCTCAGGTTACATACACAACCTCTGTTTCCTGAGAACAGGGAACGAGACACTGCATTGAATGACGCTTTTGGGCAATGCCTCAGCGTGACCGGTTTCTGAAATGCATATGTAATAGCAATCGGTAGCAATATTGGTCGGCGACAGCCTATGACATCACTACTATAGCGACCCAGAAGTATATAAGGCAATTCATAAGGCAATTCATAAGGCAATAACATCCTCTATGTTACTGTGAAGTTAAAAATGTGTTGGATACTGTACACATCTGTATCATCTGAACATTTTCATTAGTGATCATGTTGTGATCATTGACTGAGCGCACCTCATGCATATGTCAATAATAATAATCCTGACTTAATTACTGATCATGACATATTTAATGTGTGATTTGATGGATTGATGTACGCCCAATTAACTTAGACCAACTGATTTTTACTTGATATGACTATTTATACAGTTTGTAACAAAAAACAAATACTCTGTTTTTGTCTTTTTTTTTACTCAGCCCCCTGTATCCAAGAAAGACCCCATTGCAGTGAGTACAGCCCAGATGTTGCGAAAAGGGGAAGTTAAAATGGAACTGCATTCTAATGGCTCTGATGTTCCTGTCGAAGACATCTCTGATCATGTGAGAATTTAACTTTAATTTATTTACTTCCATCATCACATCCTTGCTCTTGGGGACGCAAGGTGCGTTCCAATCGACCGTAAGTGGACTGCGAAGTGGACTTCACTGGGTAATTCTGCCATCTTAATTGAGATTACAATCAAAGGGAGTGAACATGTTCAGTTCGAAGGGCACTGTGAACGGCATAGGAAAGAAGGGAACATTGATACATCACTTCACAAGTGAAAATTACCCAACTGCAATTGCTCCCACCGTATGTCTCAACTCGCCCGCCATCTGGTCTTATGGAGTCAGAAGCATCTGAGGTCCCTTCGTGTAGTCAATATCCCGGGAGAACTGAAACATGCAGCCGACGAGTGCTCACAGTTTCAGCCATTTCCAGGAGAATGGAGAATCCATCCCCAGACGACCAGCTGATTTAGGAACAGTTCTGCGACACATAGGTAGATCTGTTTGCCTCCCCCAACTCTTCCCACTGCCGCCTTTTTATTCCCTGATCGAGGGCACGCTCGGCACAGATGCACTGGCGCACAGCTGGCCGCGGGACCTACGAAAAATATGCGTTCCCCCCAGTGAACCTTCTCGCACAGGTTCTGTGCAAGGTCACGGAGGACAAGGAGCAGGTCCTTTTGGTCGTTCCGTACTGGCACGGCTGGACCTGGTTCTCAGAACTCGTACTCCTTGCGACAGCCCCTCCCTGGCCGATTCCTCTGAGGAAGCCTTCTCTCTCAGAGACGGGGTACCCTTTGGCTGCATCTACGTCCTTTAAATACAACTCTATGTTGTTTTTAGTTGTCTCAGGGTTAAAAACCTCTATGTCATGTGCTAATTCTCTAAGAATATGCAGGCTGTTGCTAGATGGTAGCATGCTTGGAAGCTTAGGCAAGGAGCGGAAAGTTTTCGGAGAGTCACTCACAGTTAGGCTGCTTGAGGCTGTGACATCACTGCCCTGATGATGCTTTCTCTGTTCAAAGCTATTACTGGGGGTCCCTATCAGCTGAACCAAAGGAGCGGGGGTGCACACTTTGCTGTTCAGATTGCTGCTGTGGGAGGCACTTAACTCTATCCAGTTGACTTATCCTGTCTTTATGCTCAATTTGTCGGAGATTCTTCAGCTCAGAAATGTTGAGCAATGCTGAACTTAAAGGGTTAGTTCACCCAAAAATGAAAATGTCGTTCGACACCCGTAAGACCTCCGTTCATCTTCGGAACAGAAATGAAGATATTTTAGTTGAAATCTGATGGCTCTGAAAGGCCTCGATTGGCACAATGCACGGTTCACTCTCAAGACCCTTAAAAGGTACTAAAGACGTCGTTACAACGTCCATCTCACTACAGTGGTTCTAAAATAACTTTATGAATCGGCGATAATAGTTTTTGTGCGCAAAAAAAACAAATAACTACTTGCATAGTGATGACGATTTCAAAACACGGCCTCATGAAGCTTCGATGCGTTATGAATCAGCAAGTCGATTCAGCAGTTTGAATCGCCAAATTTCAACAGTTTGGCGGTTTGACATGCGATCCGAATCATGAATCGGCTCGCTGAATTATAACGCTTCGAAGCTTCATGATGCCTTGTTTTGAAATTGTCATCACTATGTAAGTCATTATTTAGGGTTTTTTTGCGCACAAAAACTATTATCGCTGATTCATAAAGTTATTTTAGAACCACTGTAGTGAGATGGACTTTGTAACGACGACTTTAGTACCTTTTAAGGGTCTTGAGAGTGAGCCGTGCATTGTGCCAATGGAGGCCTTTCAGAGCCATCAGATTTCAACTAAAATATCTTCATTTCTGTTCCGAAGATGAACGGAGGTCTTACGGGTGTCGAACGACATGAGGGTAAGTAATTAATGACAGAATTTTGATTTTTGGGTGAACTAACCCTTTAACTCAGCTTTAGTCCTTGTCTCACTAGAGCTCAGAAAATTTTACTTCTCTGTCTGTTCTAGCCGGTCATTTTGGGTATGGGCTAGGGTTGTGCCGATGGACGATATCATCGTCCATCGGCAATATTTGATTCATACTATTTCCCCACAAAGATGCATCATATAGGCTACCGCTCTGCGCTATGAGAGGAATGGGACACAAGCTGGAGACACTTTTTCGAATATCTTCGTCTTCATATGTTCTACTGATGTTGCAAAGCAACACTTGTTGTAAAAGGTCTGAAGAGCGGATTTTATCTTCCACAGGGTCAAGACATTTAGGCAATCTTTGATTATTCACTGCCAGAGAAAACGAAACTAAAATCACCGGTGTGTGTGTGTGTGTGTGAAATGCGCTATTCAAATAAACCAAACTAGACGCGCCTTACCAAGTTTAATAACAAACTGTGTTAAATAAAATTTGAAGTAATAAGGTATTCGTCCTACAGTGTTTTTATACTTTACCACAGTAAAGGATGTGAATAGTTATAATAAACTTAATTATAAGCAAACGAAAGGAAGAAACGTTTATAATCGACGCGAGTGAAGATTTGGGAAAAGAAACGAGATGTCCATGTCCATTGGGATAAAATGGACTAGGCCTATTGTCAAAATTCACGGAAAATCGAGTGACCAGGTCCAGATCGCAAAACAGAATGAAAAAGTGCTATCTGACCATTATTTCCTTTCTAGGCTAAACAAAGCTTTGTGCTTCACTCCTGTGGTAATATTCACGTGAAACAGCATTCACATACAAAACACTGGGTTAATAAAATTACGATATAATTTTTTTAAAAGTAGAAAATAGTATTTATGTAAAGAGATATATTAAAATAAAAAGAGCTCAACTCTTAAGTGGAAGGAACCTATTTTTTCCCCCTCACGTGCAACCAAGCGGATGAGTATTATTTGGGTTAGTAAAAATAACGAAATGATAGTTTTAAGAGAATAGTATTTATGTAAAGAGATATAGATTTCTCTGATGACAATATACATATTTTAGCTCTTAATTTCAAATTATCCCTACGCAGATCAGCCAGCTCATTTTTGAGTTCCTGGAACAAATCTTTATTCTGTTCTTGGGCAAGGGATATTTTGTCTGTGGCTTGGTTTTGTTGTACAGGCCAATTTAGTACTAGGCTGGAAAGAAGCTTTGTTAGTGAAGCGCCCTTTAAGGCCTGGCTCACTGCTTCAGCGTTCATATCAGCCATCTTTATTTTATATATATATATTTGTTTTGTATGTATAATAAATAAATACACCACCCAAACTAGCTAAACTCTGAAAGTTTACCACAAGCGTAAGCAGCTCTAAGCCACTATGACAATGAATGTCACACACACTAGGGGGTGAGAATTCTAGCACCTGTCTATAATTTGTCAGAGGGCACTACCCTTACCTGACAGTATGGTAGACTTAGGAGAACACCATATGCTATACTTATATTAGCAATTAGTTATAATCAACAATTGCGTGTGCTAAAAAATTGCAAGCTCTATGCCACAATAAAAATCCCAATTCTATACACTTTGCAACCAATCCTAGTCATAAATCGTACCAAGGCGTTGAACAGGGAAACTATCAATCAGATCAATCAGAAACTATCAAACTTGGTGAACTGTTTGTCTCTCTCAAGGAGAAACTCAGAACTTGGTTGCTCTGTCACAGTCTCATCCTCGCCGGACAGACTCAGAACAAGGTGTGTCTGTTGAAAGGGTACCTTTATCCTTTTCCGAATAGGAGGAGATTGCAATTTGGCGCTTCTCCATTCCAGAGTTGCGATTGGCTGCTGGCATCAGAGGGGGACCACCATGTGGCCCACAGTGTGGCTCATCCTTCTTTCCCCCGTGGAACTCATTTGCATACTGTACACAGTTAGAAGTCTTTAAAGTGTCTTTAAAGTTTACCAATGCATTTCTCACTTTCCAAACCACCATCAGAACACACTATACATATTCTAAACAAATAGAAACCAAACATGATGGAAAAAGATTTAACTGTTAATTAATTTGTGTTAAACAGCTGAATCTGTGAAAGATTTTGCATTACAAATAGCTGTCACTGAGAATACTTATTTCTCTAAATAAGTATGAAATGGATGTGTATAGTTTACATCAGTCTTAAGGTTTCCAAACATAGTTATGAATGGATTTGGATGGGTCATTGTGGTCTTTCTTTCTCCCACTACTGCTAAGGTCCTGTGGAATTTTTATGGCAGTCATAGACCAGGACATTAGGGATTTGGGTGAAGGGCAGAAACTGCATGTGGACCAATGAGATGTTTTGTCCTTCCTGGGCTTGGTACTAGAGCTGGTCTTTTTGGCCTCTAAGAGGTGTCTGGCTGTTGTCCTAGCATCTTTATCTGATGGCGTTGGACAGTTTGTTTGTGTCCGTCCACCAAGATCCAATCAAAACGTAGCAAACCTTTGTCTACTGTTACAGGCAGAGAGGGGCCCGGCCATAAACTGGGCCTTGGAATGTGCTGTCCGCTACATAACCAATTTCAATATTTCAGCTCCAGATTTTGAGAGAGATCATGGTTTTCGGTTGCTTGCCATCAACAAATCTGCTTGTTATTTAGAAACTAGAAAGCCGGATTTAAGTCTCTTTTTTCAGTTTAAAGGTCCTGTTCTTCGTGATCCCATTTTTCAAACTTTAGTTAGTGTGTAATGTTGCTGTTAGAGCATAAATAATACCTGTAAAATTATAAAGCTCAAAGTTCAATGCCAAGCGAGATATTTTATTTGACAGAAGTTCCCTTTCAAAGCCTACAGCGAACGGCCGGTTTGGACTACATCCATGTACATCCTGCTTTAATTACGTCAGTAGAGCAGTTTGTCGACTAACCTCCGCCCACAAGAATACGCGAAAAAGGGGGCGTGGTCTTGTTGCTCCCTCGTGGAGAAGAGGAAGTGTTGCGTTCGGTTCGGTTCGGTTCGGTTGCATTTGTCGCCATGTCGTTCAGACGCTGTTATTTTCATCCCGGAGTCAAATCACCTTTGTTTGGCCTTCAGGGGCTGTAGTTTGAGCGCGTTCATCTCCCCGTTATGGTAAGAGGCGTGACCTTCCCGGGCAACGTGAGCTAAGCTGCTGTCGAATCACAACACGGGAATTGCTGGCACAATCAGAACTCGTTACGTATTTCTGAAGGAGGGACTTCATAGAACAGGGAAATTCTCAGGCCGTTTTGAGGACAGTGAAAACAGCAGTATACAGATAAGTAAATTGTGTGAAAAATACTGTGTTTTTTTACACATGAAACATGAACACATGTTATATTGCACACTGTAAACACAATCAAAGCTTCAAAAAAACACGAAAAACGGGACCTTTAAGCATTCAAACGATTTTAAATCATTTCGCAAAAAGATTCACTCACGCGCTGTTTTCTCTGAGCATAGCCTACACCCAAAGTGCGCACTGAGAGACTGTTCTCTTTTGCCTAGACTGTTCTCTTTTGCGTCTAATGTTCACGCATCATTTCTTTACAGAGAATGATCATTTCTGATATATTTCCACTAAACTATGTGATCTGAATGGTTTTGAGCGCTCTCTCCCATCTCACTGCCATCACACTATAGCGGGGCAAGAATGTCATCAAAAATTGTGAGAAAAAAACTATTTAATGAGTTCCTTTTCTTTGTAGGCTATTTATAACATAAATCTATGAAATATGAGGTATCACAAAAGCAACAGTGCTGTCTTTCCAAAAATCTGCACTGTGACAACAGAAAAAAAGAATTTCATGAGTAACTTTCATAGACACATTCTGTCAAAGTAAAGAGAACAAACAGCACAAACGGTTGCAGCACAACAGCAACCGTCTCTGAGCAATGTTTTATTCCTCAAAGATTCAACGTATTTGAACAAATCTGATGAGGAAATTATTTATTTAAGCTACCCATTCATAAAAAAAGTTGTTTGCCAAGTTAAATAAATTAGCACTTTGAACGAATCAGTTGAATTCAACTCACTCATTAATACAGTAGCTAACCTAGGTAGCTAGCTACTAGTAGCTACTGGCGGTTTTAGTTTTATATTTAAAAAGTAGCCTATTATTTAATTAATTACTAGCTACTAATTACATCTTCATCAGTGTAATTAGATTACTTTACTAATTATTAGAGTTGAGGTACTCGAACTTGGACTCAGACTCGAGTCCGGACTTGAGTCCAATTTTGAATGAACTCGGACTTGTCACGCACTTGGGTGAATTTGTACTCGGACTTGGACATTTTTTTACATAAATTTTTACACACTGGTTCGCAATGCGTGGCTAGGACAATGTCTTCAAAGTCAGCAATAATTTTTTTTGCTTATGAAAATCATAAAGACTTTATTTGCAAGAAATCCGGTAAAAAGAAACTCTGCGGATTGCAAATCAACTCTTACTGATGTGTCTGGCACGACTTTCTACCGACATGTTCAAAGAAAACGTCTCGGTTACGTATGGTAACCCTCGTTCCCTGAAGGAGGGAACGGAGTCGCACGTCGGACGTCACCGACGAATTGGGATCACTTCTGGGAGCCCCTATCAGCTTCGAGCTATATAGAACCGGCCAATGAACATTGGCGTGCGAGATTTGCATCTCGCGCTCCGCCCCGCGGCTATAAACAAGAAGCGAGAGCGAATGTATGCTGTTTTTCACTGAGGAGCCGAACTTAGTGACTCGGCCATGCAGTGATGGTACAGCAACTGTAGCGACTGGACGTACGTCTCTGTTCCCTCCTTCAGGGAACGAGGGTTGCCATACGTAACCGAGACGTTCCCTTTCAGTCGGTCACGTTCGATGTACGGCGGACGTCACCGACGAATTGGGATCCCTATTGAAAACGCCACAGTTACTACCACTTCCTGCGCCCAGCGATGAGCCCCTCAGACCCCGTCTGTTAGCGGGCAGGGAAATTCACGCAGGGAGAGTCAAAAAGCTGCTGTTCTGCAAGACCCATTCAGCTGACTTATTGGATAACGCTGGGAAAGCGTGCCCGTGAAGGCCGCTGCGGAAGCCACATCATGCCCGGAGGGAGTTACCATGTGGAGAATTCACGTATGGGCTGGCCGGGGGCAGCACAACATACAGAAGTCCCAGGGGTGGCCCCGGCTAATTAGAGGCGGGGGACAACACCTTACTGAGATGGCAGAGTGTGCTCTGCCAAGGGAAATACACGGGCTCGCCGTAGGGAGCCGTACCGTGGAAAATACACACACGGGACCACCGTGGGGGTCAAAACATATGGAACCCAGCCTAACACCCGTTCCACCACTGCATACGAGTGTTAGACCTGGCGTCGGACGCTCCGCCACATCCGACTGCCGCGGGTAACGGAGGACTCAACAGGGTTCGCCGTTCTGGGGAACTCAACTGGAGCGGTTAGCGCACGCATCCGGTCCTTAAGGAGGGGAATGGCGCAGCAAGCCGACACAAGAACGGGCACTTCGGTGTTACTGACAATGGGAAGTGAGTACACAGGAAGATACCGGCTCTACACGGAGGCTATAGAATCTAGCGAATGTGTTAGGTGTCGCCCAGCCCGCAGCTCTGCAAATATCTGTCAGTGAGGCGCCACGAGCCAGCGCCCAGGAAGAAGCGACACCCCTGGTGGAGTGAGCTCTAAACCCGAGCGGGCAGGGTACGTCTTGGGACTCATACGCCAAGACGATGGCATCCACTATCCAGTGGGCCATCCTCTGCTTGGAGACAGCCTTTCCCTTCTGCTGTCCTCCGTAACAGACGAAGAGCTGCTCTGAAGTCCTGAAGCTTTGCGTTCTGTCCCACGTAAGTCCGGAGATCACGCACGGGACAGAGAAAAGCTAGGGCTGGGTCTGCCTCCTCCGAAGGCAGCGCTTGCAGGCTCACCACTTGGTCCCGGAAGGGAGTAGTGGGAACCTTGGGCACATATCCAGGCCGGGGTCTCATGATCACATGAGAGTTACCAGGCCCAAATTCCAGGCACGATTCGTTGACTGAAAATGCCTGCAGGTCCCCTACCCTCTTGATGGAGGCCAATGCAGTCAGGAGTACCGTCTTTAATGACAGAACTTTTAACTCTGCTGACTGCAAAGGCTCAAAGGGCGCTCTCTGCAGTGCGGTTAGCACCAGAGACAAGTCCCAAGAGGGTAAAGAGGGAGGGCGAGGCGGATTTAGTCTCCTCGCCCCCCTCAGGAACCTGACGATCAGATCGTGCTAACCTAAGGACTTTCCATCTACTAGATCATGATTAGTGGCGATAGCGGCAACATAGACTTTGAGGGTGGAGGGAGACAGCCTTCGCTCCAACCCATCTTGTAGGAAGGAAAGCATGGAACTGATCGAACACTCTCGGGGGTCTTCTCGGAGAGAAGAGCACCAATCGACGAACAGGTTCCACTTCAACGCATAGAGGCGCATGGGTCGTGTCCGGGGCGGCAAACAGGTCTACCTGTGCAGACCTGAAGCGACTCCAAATCAGCTGGACCGCCTCCACTCTCCCGGGAGCACTGGCTGTCGTGAGAGCTTGTCGGCTGCACGATTGAGAAGGCCTGGAATGTGAATGGCACGAAGCGACCTCAGATGCTTCTGACTCCATAAGAGGAGATGGCGGGCGAGTTGTGACATGCGACGGGAGCGTAGACCACCTTGTTTGTTGATGTACGCAACGGCCGTAGTGTTGTCCGTACGGACCAGAGCGTGCTTGCCTCTGGGCGGCACTTTGAAGCGGCTGAGTGCAAGACGAACTGCTAACAGCTTGAGGCAATTGATATGCCATTGCAGTTGATGCCCCGTCCAGAGACCCGAAACTGCAAGCCCGTTGTACGTGGCACCCCAGCCGGTGGATGAGGCATCCGTGGAGACAACAGCATGCCTGGACACTTGTTCTAGGGGAATTCCCGCCCGTAGAAACGAAGGGTCCGACCACGGGCTGAAGGTTTGGCGGCACCTCTGAGTCACTTGGACGCTGAGGGTACCGCTGTGCCACGCCCATCTCGGGACTCGGTCATGTAGCCAGCGTTGAAGCGGCCTCATATGAAGCAATCCCAACGGCGTTACTGCGGCTGCGGATGCCATATGCCCCAGGAGCCTCTGAAAGTGTTTCAGTGGTGCCGCTGTCCTGCCTTTGAATGAATTCAAGCAGTTCAACACTGACTGGGCGCGCTCCTCAGTGAGGCGCGCTGTCATGGCGACCGAGTCTATTTCCATACCGAGAAAAGAGATCCTCTGTGTGGGACAGAGTTTGCTCTTCTCCCAGTTGACCCGAAGCCCCAACTGGCTGAGGTGACTGAGCACCATGTCCCTGTGTTCGCACAACTGCTCCCGCGACTGGGCAAGGATCAGCCAGTCGTCGATATAGTTGAGAATGCGAACACCACGCTCTCTCATGGGAGCAATGGCCGCCTCTGCGACCTTCGTAAAGACGCGGGGCTACAGGGACAGGCCGAAGGGTTAGACACGGTACTGATATGCCGTCCCTCGAACGCAAAGCGCAGAAAGGGCCTGTGTCGAGGGAGAATCGAGACATGAAAGTACGCATCCTTCAGGTCGATCGCTGCAAACCAGTCTTGGGGACGGATGCACCTGAAGATGCGTTTCTGCGTTAGCATTCTGAACGGCAGCCTGTGAAGGGACCGGTTCAAGAATCGCAGATCCAAGATCGGCTGTAACCCGCCGCCTGTCTTGGGTACAATGAAGTACGGGCTGTAGAACCCGGACCTCATATCGGCTGAAGGGACCGGCTCTATTGCGTCCTTCGCCAGTAGGACAGCTTTTTTTACCCAGAGCACGTGGGCGTTCTCCTTCACTACTGTCGTGAAGTGAACGCCCCTGAACTTGGGGGGACGCCGGGCGAACTGAATCGCATAGCCGAGTCTGATGGTATCTTGAAAAAGACGCAGCGTCACCCGTGTACTCTTTTAGAGGAAACGCTCTCTGTGCTGAAACACTCAGGGGGAGACGCGACAGCGCACAGGGTTTAGTGCAGCCCGTGCCTGTACTCAGAAAAACGCCCTCACGCACCAACAGGTTGCTGTGAAAACAGCAGTTTTTCTCTTTTAAAGAGCAGCAGTGAGCACCGCGATCCCGCTGAAGTGTGCCGTCTCTCCAACACCACGTTGATCCCCTTCTCCAGTTGTGCTGAATAACAGGTTACTCTTGCTGATAGCAGCTTTAAACTCAATGTTGTGAGTCGTCTTCAAACGCCGTTCGGCTCTGAAGTGAATGACAGTGTGCATTCGCTCTAGCTTCCTGTTTATACCCGCGGCGCGGGGCGGAGCGCGAGATGCAAATCTCGCACGCCAATGTTCATTGACCTGTCCTATATAGCTCGAAGCTGATAGGGGCTCCCAGAAGTTATCCCAATTCGTCGGTGACGTCCGACGTACGTCGAACATGACCGACTGAAAGGGAACCTAGGGTAATGTAAGTTGGTGTAAATGGTTTACATTTGGACTGTCAAATAAATTCACATACATCATGTCAAAATGCAAGTCTGATGGAGTATTCATGTAAACACAGTCGGTTATGTCTTAAGTAAATGTAAACAGTTAATCGTCAATATAGCAGTCCAATGAACCTGCTGCCGTAATGTTAATCAAACAACAAAAGACAAAGAGAAAATCACTCACTCACTCACTCTACTGCTGACTAACTTTAGTAAATTTAATAAGAATCACTGTACATGTAATACAGTGAAGTTTGTTTTATTTTACATATAATTGTTTTATTCAATTTTTTATAGTATTTATTCTTACTTGAATAATCCTACTTGAGAAAACGAAGATTAATAAGATTTTAGTATCGCCCACCCCTAAACATTAGCATTTTTGGAATACCAGAGGCATTAAATAATTGAAATACAATAAAACAGGTTAATTTGTGTTTTTCATGCACTTATAATACAAAAGTGCTACATATTTATCTATGTCCATTCTATTCTTTGAAACCATTTTTGATTGGAAACTAGTTGAAGTTCTGTTGACAAAATAAAAATATGGGCTCCCCCCTCAAGACAATTTTGATTTCTATGATCTACATGCATTTTAAAATGTTCTGAACGCCAAAAAATAAGATAATAGCTTGAAAACCATGTCAGTGGGTTTTTCCATTTTTGTCAGTGAAGAAAGTAAACATATGTTTAACTGATATTTATATGTTTTATGAATCATTTTTGTAGACGTGTTCATTTACTGAAGGCTAACAGGAAAGGTAGGTAACTAAATGTATTAAATTAATTCACAATTTGCACACATAAATTACTAATCTTATGCCCAATACAGGCTGAGAAAACTTTAGCTTTTTTATTTACTGAGAGCTACACATGGAATTATTAAATGTACAATATGTACACATTTATTACTAATATTACTTTGTTAATATTTCTTGTTTGTTAATTAAATTATAAATGACATTACATAGGCCTATTTCAAATTAAAATGGCAAAATTAGACAAAAGTTTAATAATTTTCCTGAATATTTTTGTAATTTGTTTAACATTTCTGACTTAAAGAAGCAGCTGTCAAATATGAAATGTTTAGTTTAGCTACATATCTCGCACTTGACGTCGAGTCCAGCTGCTAAAATTATCTCTCAGCCTCAGCAGCTTCTGTGTGAGCATAAAGCCTGCCTAACATTACTCTGATTTGATTGGTTTTCTCAAATATTTTGACATTGACGAGCGGTGACAGACCAATGAGGCTCAGATGAACGCACACAAATCTGCCTCTGACGTGCGCTCTATTCGCCGCCACAGCGGATTGAAGAACACGCTGATTAATGCAGATTAAAAAACGGGACGAAGCCGAAGCCTCCCGCCAGTTTCATATGTTTGAAAGGTTAGTCACACATTTTTTTGGGGGGGGCTGGACAGAAGTTTAGGGGGGGGCTGAAGCCCCCCTAAAAAGGGCCTAGTGACGCCCATGGTGATGCGAACAGGAGGGGTTACATTGGTGCCGTGACCAATATGGGAGTGAGGTTTAGGGGGGTGAGTGTAATGAAGGCCAGCTTGTAGTTGATGTGTGAGTAAACCTCAGAATCTTTATTGCTTATTGCAAGTGTCTTTAACCGGGGGTCCGCAGTGGTACTGCAGGGGGTCCCTGGGTAGGCCCGAAAGTGAAATTATTACATAATTGGCATCCCTGGGTGGACTAACTTAGAATGTTAGTTCTAAGTTAACTCAATGAAATGAGCCTTCTGTTTTGTCAACACAATACACTGAAAGATAAAAGAAGTAACTTTAGTAGGAAACTAAGTCTTTCACCAAGTCAGAAACCAATTGCATAGCAAAGAGTGGTTCCCTTTAAGCCTGATTGATAGTTTCCCTGTTCAACTCCTTGGTACGATTTAGGATTGGTTGCAAAGTGTATAGAATTGGGATTTTTATTGTGGCATAGAGCTTGCAATTTTTTAGCACACGTAATTGTTGATTAAAACTAATTGCTAATATAAGTATAGCATATGGTGTTCTCCTAAGTCTACCATACTGTTTTAGAATTTTTATGAACTTGTCAGGTAAGGGTAGTGCCCTCTGACAAATTATAGACAAGTGCTAGAATTCTCACCCCCTAGTGTGTGTGACATTCATTGTCATAGTGGCTTAAATCGTTTCCAAGCAGTTGTAAAATGTTCTTTACATTCAGAATAGTTCTAGAAAGATTTCAGCCTAATGGTGATACTTGACCGAATGGCCTATTTATTTATTTATTATTATTTTTTTGTGTGTGTGTATTTTCCAGATACAAAATACTGCATTTCCATACATCTTTTTCAATAATAATTAAAAAAAAATCCTGATTAAATAATTTTAGCTGAAATATTATGGAAGTAAAATAATGCCAAATATTTTTGAAACAAAAAAGCTTGTGGAATTGCACTACTTGAAGGAATATGCATTGCATTGACCATGCTTGCATTTAAATGCATTGTATTTTTAGGGCTTGCATTTTTATGGGCTGAAATTCAGCATGGTTGTATATTTAAGATGTGTATATATAAATTCAAAACATTTCACACACATTTTGATTATTACAAATTCAATAATCCACATTCACCTCTCAGATTTCACTTCAAAAATATTAATTCTGTTTAAAAATACAACCTATAATATTTTTTCGGTCCATTTTATTTCACTTTACAAATTCGCTTACACAAATTCAGTGGTTCAAATTCGACAGAAAATTCAACAGATCACATCTATCATGAATAGCAGTAGATTACCAAGCATAATTCGCATCTGCTATTAGTCGACCTCATCAGCAGTGGTGTAAGGGGCTGTTGATGAAGACCAGAGCAACGTGTAGAGAGAGTCATTCATTCATTTAATTATGAACAATAAAAAAACAAGACATAGATCACAAAAAATATACAAACAAAATAAAGTGCCAGAGGGAAGAAAAAAAATTATACAAGGTTAAACATTAAAAGCAATCTTTGACTTTTCAAAGATTTTTTATTTTTTTTATGCCCATCAAAGAGAAAACATAGGAATTATAGTCTACTAGAAAAATAGACAGTAACGGGATCTTACCCAAAAATTTGCATTTGTGAATACAAAATTTACCAAGAATCATAAACAGATTAACAATGTACTAAATATGAGAATTTGGATTAT
Organism: Gobio occitaniae; assembly: GCA_033150135.1. Lineage (NCBI taxonomy): Eukaryota > Metazoa > Chordata > Actinopteri > Cypriniformes > Gobionidae > Gobio > Gobio occitaniae. Next base: position 25,869 of record JARQWZ010004166.1, read on the forward strand.
GATAAAGAAAAATAATACTAAAGTGTTAATACATATTTTGTCATTTGTTTTTGTTTTTCTGAGAGATGGGTACATAACTCATTCCAAAAAGCTTTATCACAAACACATTCACAAAAAAGATGTACAATTGTCTCTTCAACATCACAGAAAGTGCATTTATCATCTACGTTTTGGATATACTTACTGAGTACACTATTACGGGGGTAACATCTATGTAATATTTAATGTAATTTCTTTTATCTTGTTTGTTAATTAATATTTGTGTGGATGAGAGACCACTCTCCAATTAATATTGTATAACGCCATCCATTTGAAAGATCATGCTGGAATAGATTTTCTGTCCATAAGATTACGAACAAAATGATTATTGAATTTGTCATCAGTAATCAAAATCCCTAGCCAGCCGAACTTACCCACATGAAAAAATACGGTTTCACTTTATTTTGATGGTCCCTTTAACACATTCTGTTGACTATAAATAACATTGCACCTACATGTCTACTAATTCTCATTAGAGTGTTAGTAGAGTATTAGTAGACTGGTAGGGTTAGGGTTAGAATAAGTTGACATGTACTTGCAAAGTTACTTATAGTCAGTAGAATGTCTGTTGGAGGACCATCACAATAAAGAGTTAGCAGCCATTAAGCAGACAGTCTACTGATAATCTAATGAGAGTTAGTTGACATGTAGTTGCAAATTTACTTATAGTCAACATAATGTTCAAAAGGGACCATCAAAATAAAGTGTTACCAAAAATACTATAGTATATTAAAGTAAAATTACTCTAGTAAATACTATAGTGTTTTTGAACCGTACTATAGTAAATATACCACAGTAAATTAACAAAGTGTAGTAAATACTATAATCTACTACAATATACTACAATTTACTGTAGTAGCTTTACTATAGTATGGTTCAAAAACACTATAGTATTTACTAGAGTAATTTTACTGTAATTTTACTATAATATACTATAGTATTTTTTCATGTGGCCCCACCTTTTTTAAACTAATCTTTAAAGGGGTCATATAATGCCATTTTTAATATGATTGCCAAGTTAATATGATTCTTTAGTGTCTAAATGAAAAGTTTGTAATATACTTTAATTAAAAATTTGCATTAGTTTTGTTAGAAAACACTCATTTTATCTGGTCAAAAACAGCTCTGTTTTCAGCAAGACATTTCAGTGCATGTGACTTTAAATGATAATGAGCTTTGCTCACCCCGCCCCTCTGCTCTGTGGGGCGTTCGGTTCGACAACACCACAACACACGTGGAGTGTTGCCTTGCCAACAATTGAGGGTATATTTTCGAGAAATAATGGCAACGGGAGTCTCTGAGGACACATCTGAGCAACCTTATTATTTTGAACCGGAGTCAGACCGGGAACAAGATGACGAACCAAACGAAGTTCAAACAGGACGTTTCTGAATGGTTGGTCAACGTCATGTCACTTTGATCTATCTTTGTACTGGCACAGTAGCGTAGTGAGATACGAATGCTATGTGTTTACTGATGTATACGTTAGTTCACTGACAGATTGATGTTATAAGATTTTATTTTTACATTACTTTTTAATCAGTAACAGACACCGTTATAAACCATCTACAAAAGTACGCTTAGTGCAGTGTTACCACGTTAACTTTATCACCCGCGTACACAGTTTGTAATAACAACCATAACGAGTTGTTCATTATAAACGTGGGATTATGAATTATATTGAGAATGTCATTCACAGAAAGCATGCCGTAATGTAACTTACCCTGTAAACTTTAGCCTCATCCATCGTGAAGCGTGCAAGCGATTTGCAAAGATTAATATAAAGGTTAATAAAATGTTACACTCACCTCTTCTGAAGGTGCAGCAGGAACACAAATCCTTTTTTCAAGAGCAGCTTATTAGCAAAACCTGCTTTATACTGACCCTCGTTTATAAAGCAGTCTGCTGAGAAATGATTCGCGCAAACATTGACGTTGATCGGGGGGAATATTCCCTTCGAAAACAAAACTCAGCAGCCACTGTGTCTTCAGCGGTTCGGAACATCAAAATTACTGCTGTGTTCGTTATTACACCCAAGAACAGAACACCACAATCGCTTAGACGCCATTCTGCTCCAGCGTATCAACAATGGCGGACTGATGACAGCTCGCTCAGGGCGGGTCTGTGTTGAAACGTCTCAGGTTACTTGCGTAACCTATGTTCTCTGAGTAGGGAACGAGACGCTGCATCACTTTAATGATGTAATGGGACGCCCTCTGGGTGTACCGATTGTCTGAAGCCCTTATAGAATCACGCCAATTGATTGGCTGATGGCGCGCACGACGCCCCACTTGACGTAGTCACCTATATTAGCGCGCACGCGCCATCTATTCCTCAGATTTCTCTGCCGAAAAGGAAGGCCTGTCGGCAGCGCGAGGAGCTTGGCAGCGTATGCAGCATCTCGTTCCCTACTCAGAGAACATCGGTTACGCAAGTAACCTGAGACATTCTCTTTCATAGGTTCACTCGACACTGCGTCACTTTAATGACGTAATGGGAACGATATACCAAACACGCCAAGCTAAAGCGTTGCCGTATCTGGCTCAAAGAACACCAGATAACCTGCATGACTAGGTTAAGCAGACATGACATGCGAACCCGGAGCCATGTCGAGATCCAAACTATAGAATCTCACAAAAGTGTGCGGAGAGGACCAACCTGCCGCCACACAAATATCTTCCAAAAGAGCCCCTCTAAAAAGTGCTTGAGAGGAAGCCACACCTCTAGTAGAATGCGCTCTAATATCAAGAGGTGAAGGTAAACCACGCACCTCATAAGCTAAGGAAATAGCCTCTGTCACCCAATGGGAAACCCTTTGCTTCGAAGCGGCAAGCACGCGGCAGCCAGCACCGAAGCACATCAACAGCTGGTTAGATTTCCTCCAACTGTCGGAACGGTCAACATAACACTTCAACGCTCGAACTGGGCAGAGCAAATGAAGTTTCTCGTCTTCCTCCGAGTCAAACGGAGGGGGGTGAAAGGAGTGAAGAGTAATAACCTGAGAGCGAAATGACGTGGACAAAACTTTGGGCACATAACCCGGCCTAGGTCTTAATCTTAACCTTGACTAGGCCAGGGGCAAAATCCATACAGGTCCCGTTAACAGAGAGAGCCTGTAGATTGCCCACTCGTTTCAAAGAAGAAAGAGCTAACAAAAGAGCAACTTTGAGAGTCAGAATTCGCTCAGGAGCTGACTCCAAAGGCTCAAAAGGAGCCAACATTAGCCCTTCAAGGACCACGGAGAGGTCCCAAGAGGGAATACCAGGGGAGCGTGCTGGTCTCAGGCACCTAACCCCTCGCATGAAAGATGAAACCAATCTATGCTTGCCTAGAGGGATTTCGTCCGACTTCCTACCGGCAGCGATAGCTGCGACATAGACCCGAAGGGTGGTGGCCGCTGCTCCAGCAGCAAACTTCTCCAGCAGGAACTCCAGAACCGAACCAACCGGGCAGTTAACTGGATCTACTGCATGAGTCGAGCACCACGACTCAAAGACCCTCCACTTGGAGGAATAGAGCTTCCTTGTGGAGGGGGCTCTCGCATTAGCAATGATCTCCTGAACGTCCGCAGAAAGACCAGTGTTTAGTGTCGTTGGCCCTTGATGGGCCATACCCACAACTTCCAAATCTCCGGGTGAGGATGCCAAATCCTGCCCTGAAGTTGTGTCAAAAGGTCCTTCCTGACCGGTATCTCCCATGGGGAGGAGTCCAGGAGGAGAACCATCTCTGAGAACCAAGTCTGGGATGGCCAGTGTGGAGCCACCAGCAGTAGGCTGGCCCCACTCTCCCTTACTCTGTACAGAACAGCCGGAATCAGCTTGATGGGCGGGAACGCATAGAGTTTCAGACTGGGCCATGGATGCGCGAACGCATCTATCCCCAACGGGGCCGGAGAGCTCAGAGAAAACCAGAGCCGACACTGGGACGACTCCTTCGAGGCAAAGAGGTCCACTTCCGCTTTCCCGAACATCTCCCAAATCTGTGACACAGTTTGAGGGTTCAGCGTCCATTCCCCCGACCGGAGCTTCTGTCTCGACAGATAATCTGCAGCGAGGTTTAAGACTCCGGGTACATGGACTGCTCTCAGGGACAAAAACTTGTCCTGAGACCACAGGAGGAGTCGCCGCGCATGCCTGTCCAGGGTGCGCGACCGCGATCCTCCTTGGCGATTTACGTGAGACACCACTGCCATGTTGTCGTTCCTGACAATGACATGATGCCCCCTGAGTGAGGGGAGAAAATGTTGAAGGGCCAGGGATACCGCCCTCAACTCCAGGCAATTTATGTGCCAGGAGAGAACTTCCCCCTCCCAGATCACCATAGCTGGTCTGCCCTCGAATACCGCACCCCAGCCGGTAAGAGAGGCGTCCGTCGTAACCATTTGGCGAAGGAAAACAGCCCCCATCTTGACCCCTTTCTGAAGAAAGAGAGGGTCTCGCCACATTGATAGGGCACGAAAGCAGCCACGTGACACCTTCAATAGGCGAAGGGCCGATCCTGTTGACCGAGCCCCTGTGCGTTTCATCCACCAGAGGAAGGGCCTCATATGGAGCAGTCCCAGGGGAAGCACCGGGGAAGCTGCGGCCATGAGACCCAGGAGCCTGCGACACGTACCCACAGAAACATGATGGCCTAGCCTGAGGCTGACCAAGCATGTTGTGATACTGGAAATCCGAGCAGGGGCCAAACGGGCCTGCATCGGAACGGAATCCAGACGAACACCTAAGAAGGTGGTCTGCTGAGCCGGAGTAAGAACGCTCTTGTCGGTGTTCACTCTCAAGCCAAGAGATTGAACGTGTCGAAGAACGACATCTCTGTGATGATAGGCTAACTTCCTGGAGTGGGCCAGAATGAGCCAGTCGTCCAGGTAATTGAGAATACGGATGCCCTGGAGCCTCAGCGGGGCCGCAAGAGCAAGGCCGAAGGGAAGGACTTTGTATTGATAAGCCTTCCCTTTGAAGGCGAACCTGAGAAACTTCCTGTGTCGTCTGACAACCTGAATATGGAAGTAAGCATCTCTCAGGTCTATAGTGACAAACCAGTCCTCTGCACGTATCTGAGACAAGATAGTCTTGAGCGTTAGCATCTTGAACTTCCCTTTGTAGAGGGGGAAGTTCAGGCGGCGGAGGTCCAGGATGGGACGCAGACCGCCGTCTTTCTTCGGAACAAGGAAATAACGGCTGAAGAAGCCACATTTCTCCTCTGTTACCGGAACTTCCTCTATTGCCCCCTTTAGGAGGAGAGAAGAGAGCTCTTGTTGTAGCACAGAAGCCTGAGAGGCGCTGTTTACTACCGTTTGAGTGACCCCGTCGAAGCGAGGAGGGTTGCGACAGAACTGAAGCGTGTAGCCTGACTGAATCGTGCGGAGGACCCAGAATGATATCCCTGGCAAAAGCTTCCACTCGTGGAAGAAATTTGACAAAGTGGGAGGTATGATGAGGTGTGGTGGACATACCTGAGATAGGGTGTCGAGCTGGACCTCTGAGGGGGGTGTGGCCATCCGCAGAGGAGAGCACTTGGCGTCCTGGCGCGGAGTAGGCAGTGGAAGGCTGGGCCGCTCCGGTTCCCGGAGAAGACAGGATGTGTCTCCGTCTGGACGAGCGGCGGAGAGTGAGCCAATCAGACGTGAGGGGAGAAAGCAAACAGCGTCTCCTTCCTTCAGTGCCGGAAAAGGCGAGGATAGAGTCGGTTCTGTATTCCGAGGCACGCTGGGCGGCGGAAATGACAGAGCAGGATAGGGAGAGCTGGTGGGGGGCGGGCAGAAACGCTTGCGCGGTTTGACCCAGCCCCGGTCGTGAACTGCAGCTCCCCTTTTTCTGAACAGAGGGTCAGGAGCGACTCGAAGTGGCCGAAGCAGAAGGTTTGCTGGGCCGCTTTGGGTCGATGCGTCTGTGAGGACGTTGACGGGGAAATGGACGACCGTGAGCTCCCCAGACCGTGGTGGGTGGAGGATAACTCTGGTCACTCCTCCTGGCGGTAAACTCTCTGAGAGGGGGAGGGGGAAGGAGCGTCCCTCGCTCTCCTCGGCATGAACTGCTTAAGAGCGGCAGACTGGGATTTTGCAGATCTGAACTTCTCAACCACAGTATTGACCGCCTCCCCAAACAATCCGGACTGAGAAATCGGAGCGTCCATAAGGAAAACTTTTTCCCTATCGCGAATCTCAGTGAGATTGAGCCATAGGTGGCGCTCCGCTGCCACCGCGCCCGCCATAGAGCGTCCTACAGAGCGAGCTGTGTGTTTAGTAGCCCGTAACGCCAAATCCGTGGCTTTGCGAAGCTCCTTCACTGCTTCCGGTGTCAAACCGGTGCCTCTAGTCCATTTCCTTCAGTACATCCGCCTGATAGGCCTGGAGAATGGCCATAGTATGAAGGGCCATGCCAGCCTGACCAGCCGCCATGTAGGATTTGCCAATGAGTGCAGAAGTGGTCCTACACGGCTTAGTGGGAAGAAGGGGGTGGGACTTCCACGAGGGAGCTGAAGATGGCGCGAGGTGAGTGGCCAGCATGTCTTCAACCACGGGAATAGCGGAATAGCCCTGTTCCTCAAAACCCACGAGGTTGGTAAAATCAGCGGCTGCCGTGTTAGTTAGGCGGGCTGAGAACGGCTGCTTCCAGGATCTGGAAATCTCACTGTGTAGATCACTGAAGAATGGTAGCTTCCTCCGCGGAGGCCTAGAATTAGGGCCGCTGAGGAATCTCTCATCCAACCGAGAAGATTGAGCTTCGCGGGGTTCATCCGGCCACTCGATGGCGAGCTTCTGTGTAGCGCGCGCGAGTACATCCACGAGCTCGTCATATGCCGCTGATGGCCGCGCTTCCTGGCCGCTTGGCGGGAGAGCGTCGTCACTATTTGCAGGACCGAAATCCTCGGAGTCGGATGCTGCAGTGAAAATGACATCCTCCAGCCCGAAGGAAACCGGTGCCTCTGGGCTGGGACAGAGATAATCATGCGAGTATTCCACAGGCGGAGTCCCGCGCACATGCTCGGGGGAGAGAGGGAGAGAAAGGGCGAGGCCCGTCTGCTCGCACTCCACATCCTCAAGCTCTACATCCGAACCCCAGGTCGCGGATCCAAGAGAGGCCTGCGTGGCCTCGGGAGCACGACGGGGAAAAACGGATGACTCCCTCTCAAAAACCGCGAGCCTCGAGCGGAGGGTTTTGAGAAGGAGGTTATCGCAGTATTTATAATTAGAGAACCCCTGAACCACGTCGCGTGCGTGAGGAAATCCCAGACATTTAACACACTTACTGTGGGGATCGTCGATCGCGATGAAGCGAGTGCACGGCGGTGGGCAACGTCGGAATTCCATAGCACTTCACCACAAGGAGAACAAAGTTCCACAATCCGCAGTCGCTGAAGTGCTGAGGTAGATATTGACTGAAATCCTAGAATTTGGGCCAGAAAAATCGAAAACCGAAGGGCATGAAATGGCCGCTTCGTGAAGGCAGAGAAATCTGAGGAGCAGATGGCTCGCGTGCGCTAATATAGGTGACTACGTCAAGTGGGGAGTCGTGCGCGCCATCAGCCAATCAATTGGCGTGATTCTATGAGGGCTTCAGACAATCGACACACCCAGAGGGCGTCCCATTACGTCATTAAAGTGACGCAGCGTCGAGTGAACCTATGAAAGAGAACGCTGCTGTCAATTAACAATTGTGGGAGGGGCGTCCGACCGTGTAACGTCACAGGGTCAGACGCCTCGATTTGAGACAGGGGAAAACATATTTAGATTAAACATAGGAGATTTAAAAAAAAACACTGGATGGATTTTTATCATTATAGGATGGTTGTGTATAGGCACTGCCAACACACATTTCCGTATAATCAACTTGTAAAAGTGCATGTACCATTATATGACCTCTTTAATGTAACAACGAGTTGTTTCAGAGAGCGATTAGTTCATTTTGTGTTGACCGCGCATGCACTACATGTCATCGGTTCTGTTCAGGATCTTATGCATTTAGCCTTTGAGTTGGTGAACGAATGACTCGAACCTGAAGACTCGAGAGGTGAACTAATCTTTCCAGAAAACAGAAGTGATTAAATGTGTTGTGACAAAAAGAAAGAACGACTCGGATTCGGAGCTGAGGTGAACTAACATACTGCATAGCCTGAATACCCAGCTAAGCAATTAATTAATAATTTCTTTCTTAAAGTCTGGCCTTGGGTGCATTAGCTTATCATTTATTATTTATTCTAAATATGATCAACGTTTGGATAAATAATAGATGTGTTGGGGAATTTAACATGTGACATTTTAATTATATTCTGCTAAAATGAACAAAATTACTTGAAAAAAAGATTTGTTAATTTGCTGAACGAGTTTCAAAGATCAGAGTCCGTAAAATAATCCCAACTTCCCACTACTACTATGCGTCGCTCAACATACGTCACTTACCCTGTTGCTCTGATTGGTGGTAGGTCTATCCAATTGAGTGCAGAGGCATTTCGGTTGAGAATATCTGAACATACACGCTTAACATCAGTCAGTCAAGCATCAGATTATGTTATGATATTATGTTAATAAAGCACTATTTAATGATAGAACCTTAGTAATTAGAACTAAAACGGTTGGTAACCATGAATGAATGCATATTTGTCATTTAACTGAACTTTGGACTGGTGGTGGTGCTATTAAGAGCTGGTAAGATATTGTTGGTGTTTCTGTAAAAAAAAAAATAGATAGTAGTCAAGTCAAGTCAACTTTATTTATATAGCGCTTTTTACAAAGCAGATTGTTTCAAATCTGCTTCACAGTGTTAAACAGGAAAATAATGCAACAGAATTTGATTCGGCTGTACAGCCGCTCCGGAGAAAACGGTGATGTCTTCAGCTCATTTCAATTGTCACAAAGTTTTTTTTTTTTTACTTTATTTTTAAAGGTTTTAAACTTTTTTACATTTAAACCAAAATGAACATAAAATAAACAAACAGATAGACCGACCAATGCAATGAAACACTATCATGTGAAGCCATAATGCAATGAAACATGTTCCCTAGACACATGTTAAATGAGATATTTATATATATATTTTATAATATAAATGGCATCTACTTATTGAAGAAAGTTTTCCATTTCTTCCAGTAACCTTCCCCTTTTTCCGAAGCATGCCTTAATGAAAAGGTCAGTTTCTCCATGTTGTATATTTCGTTTGTAATTTCTATCCACTGCAATGAGGTAGGAGGGTCTATGTTCTAGTTGTAGTCCCAATATCATTTTTATATATCCAATAATATCTGTCCAGTAAGGGGTGATCTTAGAACATCCCCAAAAGATGTGAAAATGCCCTGCTGATTTCTGTCCACATTTCCTCCAGCAATTGCCATGTTGAGTATTTTTAGTCTGTTGTTCTCTGATCTTTAGAGTAATAAAGTACCTTAATGTATTTTTCCAAGTAAATTCTCTCCATAAGTCAGAGCTGGAAGTAGTAGCAATGGTTTCACATATATTTAACCAATCATCCTCAGTTATGTACATTCCAATCTCATTTTCCCATCTTTGTTTAATATACATGGTGGAAAACCTTTTCCCAGATTGTAGAAGAGAATATATTGTGGAGACATGTTTTTTAGTGAGCTTCCCCCTACATATATTTATAAAAAGCATAACTAAGGGGCTGTTCTCCATGTTTTTGGACCTGATATCTGCATTAAAATGGTGTCTTAATTGAAGATACCTGAAGAAATCATCTTTCCTCAAGTAATATTTTTCCGATAATTGTTGAAAAGTTTCTAGGCCATTATCTGTAATTATTTTCCAATATGCCGTAATACCCTTACTACACCAGTTTTTGAATCTTGCATAATTTTTTGCAGGTGTGAAATCCCTGTCATATGCTGGCCAGCGTAAGATCTTTGCAACTCTTTCAACTTTCTCTTTCTCTTGTCTCTTAATTCTGTTAGCCAAATGCTTAATGGTGTTTTTATCCCGAGGGATACTTTAGGTAAAAGTGATTGTAATAGTTGTTTGTCCCCTAAAACGGAGGGGAGAGGAGAGCGGATCTCAGCCTGATCCAATTCTTTCCACTTGGCATCACTTGACGGGTCACACCATGCTATCAAAATCGTCTCGGTTACGGATGTAACCCTCGTTCCCTGAGGAGGGAACGGAGACGTAACGTTAGTGACTAACTAATGGGGGTTTCGCTTAGAAGCCTATCAACTTCGAGTTTAGAGAAAACGCCCAATGGCGTGCCAATGCCATGGGCATGCGGAATTTGCATACGTAACTCCGCCTCACTGCGTGAGTATATAAGGAAGTACGAGGCAATATCGCATTATGTTACCTGCTTGAGGAGCCAAGACTGAACTCCTGCGTTCCAGGTAGCACAGCTGGCAAGGGGACGTTACGTCTCCGTTCCCTCCTCAGGGAACGAGGGTTACATCCGCAACCGAGACGTTCCCTTTCGTTCAGTCACTACGACGTAACGGGTCCCAATATAATCCCGCCACTCAGCTGTCTTCCAGCGCCCTGTGTAAGTGTGAGTACCCTGTCGTAAGACTAATACGGACGAAGGACTCCCACTTAACACAGGAATACCAAGGTACACTGGGAAGCATATCCCAGTGAGGGAATGCCAAAATGCCTACCCGTGGGGAGGACTTAAGAGACACATATGACCCGCTAAGGGCTGCATATGGAAGATCTCTAGGGTACCAGCCGAAGGTGGATTTTTAACCCTAGGGGTGGCGGGGACATGCCAAGGGAAGAAACCCGCTCACTGCGGAGACTTACGGTGAAATACACATGTGGGGGTCGCCGGAGGGAACCATGCACATGGGGCACCTGGCCGGACATGAGGGTCTGGGCTCGAAAGGGCAGACTGAACTGATGTCGGCGTCGACAGTGCTGGAGGAGCTCAGGGCTCTCGGGGAGCTCACCTGAGGAAAAATCGCACGTATCCAGTCCGTGGAGTGGAGAGGCGAGCAAGCGAAGACACCTGAGCCTGGCCCATCACCGGCCCCTCGGGGGGGCGAGTACATAATCGGACACTGGCTCCACTCGGAGATTGTAGAATCTGGCGAATGTGTTGGGTGTCGCCCAGCCTGCAGCTCTGCAGATGTCTGCTAGCGAGGCGCCATGCGCTAGAGCCCAAGAGGAGGCCACACTCCGAGTGGAGTGTGCCTTCACACCAAGGGGACATGGTCGGCCTTGCTGCTGGTAAGCCAAAGCAATGGTGTCCACTATCCAGTGAGACAGCCTTTGCTTTGAGAGAGCACTTCCCTTCCGCTCTCCACCATAACAGACAAAGAGCTGGTCTGAGGTCCTGAAACACTGCGTCATGTCTACGTAGGCGCGGAGGGCGCGTACTGGACAGAGCAATGCCAAGGCTGGGTCTGCCTCCTCCAAAGGCAGCGCTTGCAGGTTCACCACCTGGTCCTTAAACGGAGTGGTGGGAACCTTGGGCACATATCCAGGCCGGGGTCTCAGGATCACGTGAGAGTTAGCCGGCCCAAATTCCAGGCACGCTTCGTCAACCGAAAATGCCTGCAGGTCCCCGACCCTCTTCACTGAGGCCAATGCGGTCAGCAGAGCCGTCTTCATAGACAGGAACTTAATATCAACCGACCGCAAAGGCTCAAAGGGAGGTCTCTGCAGAGCAGTTAACACTACTGCGAGGTCCCAAGAGGGTACGAGAGGAGAGCGAGGAGGATTCAGTCTCCTGGCTCCCCTCAGGAACCTGATGACCAGGTCGTGCTGACTTACCTTTTTGTTCTCCAAGGGATCGTGGTGGGCAGATATTGCAGCCACATATACTTTGAGGGTGGAGGGAGACAGCCTTCGCTCCAGCCCCTCTTGGAGAAACTCAAGCACGGACCCGATCGGGCATCTCCAGGGGTCTTCTTGGCGGGAAGAGCACCAGGTGACGAAGAGGTTCCACTTCAACGCATAGGCATGCCGAGTGGACTCTGCCCTAGCGGAAGTGATGGTGGCGACCACCGTAGGTGGTAGGCCACTCAAACCTGCCGCGTCCCGTCTAGGAGCCACACGTGGAGGCTCCAGAGGTCTGGACGTGGGTGTCAAAGGGTGCCCCGTCTCTGAGTAAGGAGGTCCGGTCTCAGAGGAATAGGCCAGGGAGAGTGCTGTCGCAAGGAGTACGAGTTCGGGGAACCAGGTCCGGCCGTGCCAGTACGGGGCGACCAAAAGGACCTGCTCCTTGTCCTCCCTGATCTTGCACAGGAGCTGTGCGAGTAGGCTCACTGGGGGGAATGCATATTTGCGTAGACCCCGCAGCCAGCTGTGCGCCAGTGCATCCGTGCCGAGCGTGCCCTCGGTCAGGGAATAATACAGGCTGCAGTGGGAAAAGTCGTGGGAGGCAAACAGATCTACCTGTGCATCGCCGAACTGTTCCCAAATCAGCTGAACCATCCGGGGATGGAGTCTCCATTCTCCCGGGAGAGGCTGAAACCGCGAGAGCTCGTCGGCTGCGTGGTTCAGGACTCCCGGAATATGGACAGCACGAAGGGACCTCAGGCGCTTCTGACTCCATAAAATGAGATGGCGGGCGAGTTGAGACATACGGCGGGAGCGTAGACCGCCCTGGTGGTTGATGTACGCTACTACGGCCGTGTTGTCTGTCCGGACAAGTACATGTTGGCCCTTCAGCAGCGCTCGGAAGCGGTGCAGGGCGAAACGTACTGCCAGCAACTCGAGGCAATTGACATGCAGGAGGCGCTGGGGTCCTATCCAGGAGCCCGCGGCTGCTTGTCCATTGCACATGGCACCCCAGCCCGTGGCAGAGGCATCCGTCGATACGACAACATGCCTGGAAACTCGTTCTAAGGGCACACCGGCCCGTAGAAAACTGAGGTTCGACCACGGGGTGAGCGTCTGTAAGCAGGCCCGAGTCACTTGGACCCGGAGCGTGCCAGACTGCCATGCCCATCTCGGGACTCGATCACGAAGCCAGTGCTGAAGCGGTCTCATATGAAGCAATCCGAGCGGCGTTACCGCGGCTGCAGATGCCATATGCCCCAGGAGCCTCTGAAATAGTTTCAGTGGAACCGCACTCTTGCTCTCGATTTGTCGGAGGCAAGTCAGCAGAGACTGCGCGCGCTCGCTCGAAAGCTGCACGTACATGGCGACCGAGTCGATCTCCATACCGAGAAAAGAGATCCTCTGCACGGGGCAAAGTTTGCTCTTTTCCCAGTTGACCCGAAGGCCCAGACGGGCTAAGTGGTGGAGAACCCGATCTCTGTGTCCACAAACCTGCTCTCGAGAGTGGCCCAGTATGAGCCAGCCGTCGAGGTAGTTCAGGATACGAACCCCGTGCTGCCGAAGGGGCGCAAGGGCTGCCTCGGCAATCTTTGTGAAGACGCGAGGGGACAGAGATAGCCCGAAAGGGAGAACCGCGTACTGGTATGCCCGCCCCTCGAAAGCAAACCGTAGGAACGGTCTGTGTTGAGGAAGGATGGAGACATGGAAGTAGGCGTCCTTCAGGTTGATCGCTGCAAACCAATCGTGAGGACGAACGCATTGAAAAAGGCGTTTCGCAGTCAACATCTTGAACGGAAGCCGGTGAAGGGATCGGTTCAAGATGCGAAGGTCCAGGATTGGTCGTAACCCACCGGTTTTCTTGGGTACAATGAAGTAGGGGCTGTAGAACCCCGACTTCATTTCGGCTGGAGGGACAGGCTCGATCGCACCCTTCGCCAGTAGAGTGGCAATCGATGTCCGAACGCGCCGCCACCAAAAACCAATCATCCAACCGCGAACGCTCAGGCTGAGGCGGAGGGTTCCACTCAAGTCCAAGCGCTGCGGCGGCCCGAGACAGCGTGGCTGTCAATTCTGGGTCCGACTCGGGCAATGCTGGCGCACCCGAAGGTGGCAGCATAGCCGAATCATCATCCTCAGATGACTCCAGCCCACCTTGTGATGCGGCGATAGACATCACTTCCTCTTCCGCCGTGCCAAGCGCCACAGTCGGGACAGCAGGATCCAGCCCCGATGTAGACGCCTGAGCACGGGCCGGGTCAGGTGCTAGAGAGGGGGGTGTGGGCCAAGGAACTAGCGTCGGAGCTTTATTCCACACCGTCACCCTCAGATCACCCTGGCCACCAGCCAAAGTGCCGCCTCCGGGGGAGACCGCAGATTGGGGGGTGGCAGAGGGGACTCTCGTTCCGGCATCAGCACGAAACTCACGGAGTGTTGATCGAAGCACCGAGATGGCCAGGTTCCCGCAGAGGGAACATGAGCCATCCACAAGCGCTGCCTGAGCGTGCTGAAAGCCCAAACACGTCACGCAGCGCTCGTGCCCGTCAAAAGAAAAAAGCGATCTACCGCACCCAGAAGTGCACGGACGAAACATCCTGAAAAGGACGCGTCACGTGCAAGCTCTTTTATGAGAGGAAACTTTGCAGTCGATGCCGAAGCGCCCAGGGAAACACACACCAGCTGTCAGGCGGACCACTGCACAGATCAGCATGCAGGAAGTATGCGATCACTGGAACGCGCCGTCACACCAACACCGACTGGAAAGCTGCTCGTCTCGAAGAAGCTGACAGAGTCTCAGAAGGCTGTAGGAGTGAAGAGGTAGGTACTCTTGGCTCCGAAAGCAGAAAAATAATGCGATATTGCCTCGTACTTCCTCACACAGTGAGGCGGAGTTACGTATGCAAATTCCGCATGCCCATGGCATTGGCACGCTATTGGGCGTTTTCTCTAAACTCGAAGTTGATAGGCTTCTAAGCGAAACCCCCATTCGTTAGTCACTAACGTTACGTCGTAGTGACTGAACGAAAGGGAACTTAAGTTGTGCTGATTTATAATAACTCTGTAAACATGGGAGAGCCCTACCACCTTCCTTTTTGGCTAGTTGCAATGTCTCAAATTTTATTCTAGGCCTATGTTTACACCAAATAAAATTAGAAATTATTTTGTTCCATTCATTGAATTGCTTAGAGGTCACCTCATTTGGTAATGCTAAGAAAAGATACAGTAGTTTTGGTAGTATAATAATTTTGACCAGTTTTATTCTGTTGTACATGTTCATTGGGAGTATTAGCCACCGATCCATATCATGTTTTATATTGCATGTTAAGGGGACATAATTGTGTTTATATACTTCTGCCAGTTCTTTTGGAATATTGACCCCTAAATATCTAATTATGTTATTATTCCAGTTACATTTTAAATGTTTTTGTATCTGTTTGCTTGGTTTATAGTTGAAAGTTAAAATTTGAGTTTTATGGAAGTTTAATTTGTATCCCGATTAAGAGCCATATTTTTTAAGTAGGGATATTAATGTTGTCAAACTAATATCAGGTTTGATGAGAGTCATCAGAATGTCGTCTGCATACAAACAAATTTTGTATTCTGTATTGTATACAGTGACTCCAATAATATTTTCTGATTCTCTGATGGCTTGTGCCAATGGTTCAATAAACAATACAAATAGCGTTGCGCTCATCGCGCATCCTTGTCTACAGCCTCGTTTTAGGGAAACACCATCTGATAAATCTCCATTAATTTTAATTCTTGCTGTAGGTGATTTGTATCGGGATTTTAGACAATTGATAACCTGGCAATTAAATCCGAATCGTTTTAAAGACATATAAAGAAACTCCCATCTCACAGAATCAAATGCCTTTTCTGCATCAAGGCTAAGGACGACAGATTCTGTAGGTTTCATATGATTTATGATTTTAAACGCTCTTCGTATGTTGTCATGCGTTGTTCTATTTTTAACAAATCCTGTCTGATCTGTATCTATCAAATCTGGTAATATGTTTTCAAAACGTTTGGCCATTATTGTGGTAAATATTCTATAATCTATGTTCAATACTGATACCGGTCTATAAGAGCTACATTCAGTTGCATCCTTCCCTGGTTTAAGTATTACTGAGATAAGGGCTTGATTCCAGGATATAGGGATTTCTCCGCCTTCCAAAACCTTATTAAAACAACTTTTCAATGTTGGTACTATCATTTGCTTGAAGCACTTGTACCACTCCGATGGAAACCCATCCGGACCTGGCACTTTATTCCCCTTTAAATTTGATATTGCTTTTCCTATTTCCGAGTTTTTTATTCTGTTCTGTGCCTATAGACGGTAAATCCAATGAGTCCAAGAAACTTTCCACTATATTTATGTCTGCCGCTGGAGGCTGGGAATATAAATTTCCATCCATCCATCCATCTTCTTCCGCTTTATCCAGGGCCGGGTCGCGGGGGCAGCAGTCTAAGCAGAGATGCCCAGACTTCCCTCTCCCTAGACACTTCCTCCAGCTCTTCCCGAGTGACTGAGCTCCTCACCCTATCTCTAAGGGAGCGCCCAGCCACCCTGCGGAGAAAACTCATTTCGGCCGCCTGTATCCGGGATCTTGTCCTTTCGGTCATGACCCAAAGCTCATGACCATAGGTGAGAGTAGGAACGTAGATTGACCGGTAAATCGAGAGCTTCGCCTTAGCTCTTTCTTCACCACAACAGACCGGTACATCGACCGCATTACTGCAGAAGCTGCACCGATCCGTTTGTCAATCTCCCGTTCCATCCTCCCCTCACTCGTGAACAAGACCCCTAGATACTTGAACTCCTCCACTTGAGGCAGGAACTCTCCACCAACCTGAAGAGGGCAAACCACCCTTTTCCGACTGAGGACCATGGCCTCGGATTTGGAGGTGCTGATCCTCATCCCAGCCGCTTCACACTCGGCTGCAAACCGTCCCAGTGCATGCTGAAGGTCCTGGTTAGAAGGGGCCAACACGACAACGTCATCCGCAAAGAGCAGAGACGAAACCGCGTGGTCCCCAAACCTGACACCCTCCGGCCCCTGGCTGCGCCTAGAAATTCTGTCCATAAAAATTATGAACAGAACCGGCGACAAAGGGCAGCCCTGCCGGAGTCCAACACGCACCGGGAACAAGTCTGACTTACTGCCGGCAATGCGGACCAAACTCCTGCTTTGGTCGTACAGGGACCGGACAGCCCTTAGCAAAGGACCCCGGACCCCATACTCCCCGAGCACCCTCCACAGGGTGCCGCGAGGGACACAGTCGAATGCCTTCTCCAAATCCACAAAACACATGTGGACTGGTTGGGCAAACTCCCATGAACCCTCCAGCACCCTGTAGAGGGTATAGAGCTGGTCCAGTGTACCACGGCCCGGACGAAAACCAGACTGTTCCTCCTGAATCCGAGGTTCTACTATCGGCCGTATTCTCCTCTCCAGTACCCTGGCATAGACTTTCCCGGGGAGGCTGAGAAGTGTGATCCCCCTGTAGTTGGAACACACCCTCCGGTCCCCCTTCTTAAAAAGAGGGACCACCACCCCGGTCTGCCATCCCAGAGGCACTGTCCCCGACCGCCACGCGATGTTGCAGAGGTGTGTCAGCCAAGACAGCCCCACAACATCCAGAGACTTGAGGTACTCAGGGCGGATCTCATCCACCCCCGGTGCCTTGCCACCGAGGAGTTTCTTGACCACCTCGGTGACTTCAGCCCGGGTGATGGACGAGTCCTCCTCTGAGCCCCCAGCCTCTGCTTCCTCAATGGAAGGCGTGATGGCGGGATTGAGGAGATCCTCAAAGTATTCCTTCCACTGTCCGACGATATCCCCAGTTGAGGTCAACAGCTGCCCATCGCCACTGTAAACAGCGTTGGTAGGGCACTGCTTCCCCCTCCTGAGGCGCCGGACGGTTTGCCAGAATCTCTTCGAGGCCAGCCGATAGTCCTTTTCCATGGCCTCACCGAACTCCTCCCAGGCCCGAGTTTTTGCCTCCACAACCACCCGGGCTGCAGTCCGCTTAGCCTGCCGGTACATGTCAGCTGCCTCAGGAGTCCCACAAGCCAACCAGGCCCGATAGGACTCCTTCTTCAGCTTGACGGCATCCCTTACTTCCGGTGTCCACCACCGAGTTCGGGGATTGCCGCCTCGACATGCACCGGAGACCTTACGGGCACAGCTCCGAGCGGCAGCTTTGACAATGGAGGTGGAGAACATGGTCCATTCGGACTCAATATCTCCAGCCTCCCTCGGGATCCGGTCGAAGTTCTGCCGGAGGTGGGAGTTGAAGATCTCTCTGACAGGGGGCTCGGCCAAACGTTCCCAGCAGACCCTTACAGTACGCTTGGGTCTACCAGGTCTGTCCAGCTTCCTCCCCCGCCATCGGATCCAACTCACCACCAGGTGGTGATCAGTTGACAGCTCCGCCCCTCTCTTCACCCGAGTGTCCAAGACATACGGCCGCAGGTCAGATGAAACGACCACAAAGTCGATCATTGACCTACGACCTAGAGTGTCCTGGTGCCATGTGCACTGATGGACACTCTTATGCCTGAACATGGTGTTCGTTATGGACAAACCGTGACTAGCACAGAAGTCCAATAACTGAACACCACTCGGGTTCAGATCAGGGGGGCCGTTCCTCCCAATCACGCCCCTCCAGGTGTCACTGTCATTGCCCACGTGGGCGTTGAAGTCCCCCAGTAGAACGACGGAGTCCCCGGTCGGAGCACTTTCCAGCACCCCTCCCAGGGACACCAAAAAGGCCGGGTACTCTGCACTGCCGTTCGGCCCGTAGGCACAAACAACAGTGAGAGACCTATCCCTGAGCCGAAGCCGCAGGGAAACGACCCTCTCGTTCACCGGGGTAAACTCCAACACATGGCGGCAGAGCTGGGGGGCTATAAGCAAACCCACACCAGCCCGCCGCCTCTCACCATGGGCAACTCCAGAGTGGTGAAGAGTCCATCCTCTCTCGAGGAGTGTGGTTCCAGAGCCCAAGCCGTGCGTAGAGGTGATTCCGACTATCTCTAGTCGGAACCTCTCAACCTCACGCACAATCTCAGGCTCCTTCCCCGCCAGTGAGGTGATATTCCATGTCCCAAGAGCCAGTTTCCGTGTCCAGGGATCGGGTTGTCTAGGCTCCTGCCTTCGACTGCCGCCCGATCTTCTCCGCACCGGCCCCTTACGGTCCCTCCCGTGAGTGGTGGGCCCACGGGAAGGTGTCCCCACATCGCTCCTTCGGGCTGAGCCCGGCCGGACCCCGTGGGGGAAGGCCCGGCCACCAGGCGCTCGCATACGAGCCCCAACCCCAGGCCTGGCTCCAGGGTGGGGCCCCGGCTGCGCCATACCGGGCGACGTCACGGTCCTCGTTGTCATTGTCGTCATAAGGGGTTTTTGAACTGCTCTTAGTCTGACCCGTCCCCTAGGACCTGTTTGCCTTGGGAGACCCTACCAGGGGCATATAGCCCCGGACAACATAGCTCCTAGGTTCATTCGGGTACTCAAACCCCTCCACCACGTTAAGGTGGCAGTTCAAGGAGGAGGGAATATAAATTTGAATAGTAATATACAAAAGACTCTTGTATATCTTCTAGATTATATCGTACCTCATTAGTCTGCGGATTTTTTATTTTATGTATGTAACGACTAGCTTCTTGTTTGCATGCTCTCCACGCAAGTAATCTCCTGGCTTTAGGTCCATTCTCATAATAGGTTTGTTTGATAAATTTAGCTTTTTTGGTCACTTGATTTTCATAAAGTTCATTTAAAGTCTTTCGAGCCAAATGTAATTGTTCTAAACTATCTACATTATTATTTCTTTGATGATCCTCCTCCAAAATCTTAAGTTCCCTAGTCTTATCAGTAATTATTTTCTCTTTTTCTTTTTTCCTATTAGATGACCACATTATCAATTTACCTCTGAGAACTGCTTTAGCGGCATCCCATAATACACTTGGTGAAATATTTTCTTTATTATTGTGATACATGTAATCTTCAAACTCCTTCTGATTGTATTGTTGAAATGCTGTCTCGTTAAGAAAACTAGAGTTTAACCTCCAGATCCTTTCTTTTTGTTTAATATCTAAATGTATTATTAAGTAAACCCCTGCGTGATCCGAGATGTCTCTGACTCCTATTTTACAGTCAATAATCCTATGTCTATCAGAATTGAGCATGAAAAAATAATCTAGTCTAGAAAAAATAGAATGAGAGTGGGAAAGAAATTTATAAACCTTTTCATGTGGATGTATGTCTCTCCAAACGTCCATCATGCCTAGCTCTTTCATTATTTTTTTAATATGTAGTGCCTCTGATTGTATATTTTTTGCCTTAGATGAAGAGTCCAGTGAAGGATGCAAGTGAATATTCCAGTCCCCCCCGCATATCAACACCCCAGACATTTCCATACATAATAAGTCAAAAACTTTCTTAGTAAATTGCTTATTATGCCCAGGAGGTCTATAAATGTTCACCAATGTAACCTCTTTATGATCAATGAATCCTTTTACTAAAATGTATCGTCCATCAGCATCTGCCACCTGTGAGGTAAACTGAAAATGTACATGATTTGAAATGAGTATTGAAACTCCTCTTGCATTGCCATGTTTAAACGAAGAATAATACGAATTTTTAAACCATTTTTTAAGTTTCTCATGCTCGGTATCTGAAAGGTGCGTTTCTTGCCAAAATATGACATCCTGCTTTTCTCTCTTCATTTTAGCTATAACTTTACCCCTTTTTACAGGATTGTGTAAGCCATTTACATTAAGAGTAATAAAGTTATATTTTTCTCTAGTCATTTTATTTTTTAGGGAACGTTATTATTATTATTGAACAGCTTGAATGGCTAAGAAAAAAAGTATAAAATGTCGGTCTATCTAAAATAAAACATAAAGAACAAATGAACAGGAACAAAATCGACTTCCAAAGGTGAAGTGCCATAATCACTTCTAAGCTGAAAGTGGAATCCTCTAAAACCAAAGGAGTCCCTCTCAATGCGAGTCGTATCCTCTGATCCGTAAATTGTTTCGACCTGAGCGTGCCTCTAAGTCTTCAAGCCGTGTCTGGAGTTGTTCCTGTAGTTCAAGTGAGTGGGATAGCACATCTCTTGCATCCGTGTTAAAGGCCTCCATTTCAGTGATTCTGTCCTCAGCCGCCTCCACTCTAGTCGTTACGTCTTTTATGTCGGTCTCAATAGCGTTCAGTTTGGTGTTCATTTCTCCTCTAAAATCACCAAGCTCCTTTTTGAGTTGGTCCGTTGCTTCGTTGATCTCTTTAGAGATGTCCGTGTGTATTTGTTTTATTTCGGCAATGATGCTGACCTTCATATCCTCCATGTTATCAGCGCTTGTTAGCTTGTCAGCGCACGAGGTGCTATCCTCGCTGTCACTCGGTGATAAAACGTTCTCTTCTGAATTAACCGAAGTCTTTCCTTTGTTTCTTGATTTCCGTCCCCCTGGCATTATCTCTAGTAACTTTTATATCAATCATATAACGTTCAACCTTGAGGGGGATTCAACCCCGCCGGGAGCTTTAGAATTATGCGACCACTCGCCTCTCCGCCATTACCGGAAGCCCTAGTTGATGTATTTAATTTAGTTTAGTAATTCAATTTATTTGGATAGTTAGTTGAAAATTTAGTGTCCCCAACTGAGCAAGCCAAGCCAAAGGCGACAGTGGCAAGGGACCAAAACTCCATCAGGAGCCTAATGGAGAAAAATAAACCTTGGGAGAAACCAGGCTCAGTCGGGGTGCCATTTCTCCTCTGGCCAATTAGCAAACAGTGTATGATTATTGTTCTGGCAACTTTACAGGTAATAGTAATTATATTATATTATTAAAAGATAATAATAATAATAATAATAATACTAATACTACTACTAATAACAATATACAACACACTAAGGATTGAGGAGCTGCTGGGTTCATGATTATTAATCACGTTGACAGCATTTGCTCAAACTGATTTGCTGAAATCAAAACAGGGACAGGAAAAGATGAGCGCCAGCCAATGAGATTGCTGTTTGCGCATTAGTTCCGCCCACTACTGGAAAAAAACGGCATATCTTCTGCTTGTTCTTAAAAGCTGACTAATTCCAAATTAACTCTGTTATTTTGACAGGAAAATACAACAAAGAATATGGTTTACATGTAGCGCGTTGATTCTGCGTGTTATGTATGTAAGACTCTCGCACGCTCGCTCTCTCTCTCCCTCTCTCGCGTGTGTGTGTATGAGAACGCGCTCAGCAAAGCGACGGAGTTCTTCACACTAGAGTTTACGGTACGTCATGAGCTGATTTGAAATCGTATAGAGCGCTTGACGGAGAGAGAAACTCTCACGCGCTCATCCAGAGTGTTCAGCGAGTAAAAATATATCTATGCTGAACTCATACTTAGCCTCTCTAACACACACACTGGCGAGTAAAATCTGAGAATTTATTAGCCAATGGCTAATGATAGATATTATTTAATCGCCCAGAGTGACGATTTACTTGCATATGCGAGTGTTTCACTCGCATTGTAGAGGGTTGGTCAACAACTCCAAGACCTCCATAACTAATCTTATTTCTTAGAACCTCCTTTTTAATTTTGTGTGGTTTATTTTTCCACATGAAATTATATAATAATTTATCTAACAAGGAACATAATGACTTGGGACAATCCATTACAGAAAAGAGATAAGAAACTCTTGATAGACCCTTTGCCTTTGAATAGTAAAACTCAACCAGTAAGAGACAAATCTCTCACCAACAAAGAGTTGAATTTCTTTTTAATTACATATATACTCGTCTCATCCCTACTTCAAACCTGACAATTAATGCCTTCTTTAACTTCTTCTAATGATATATTGTTGAACATCCATCGATCCATCCATCATCTTCCGCTTATCCGGGGCCAGGTCGCGGGGGCAACAGTCTAAGCAGAGACGCCCAGACTTCCCTCTCCCTAGCCACTTCCTCCAGCTCTTCCGGGGGAACCCCGAGGCGTTCCCAGGCCAGCCGGGAGACATAGTCCCTCCAGCATGTCCTAGGTCTTCCCCGGGGCCTCCTCCCGGTGGGACGTGCCTGGAACACCTCCCTGGGAAGGCGTCCAGGAGGCATCCGAAATAGATGCCCGAGCCACCTCAGCTGGCTCTTCTCGATGTGGAGAAGCAGCGGCTCTACTCCGAGTTCCTCCCGAGTGACTGAGCTCCTCACCCTATCTCTAAGGGAGCGCCCAGCCACCCTACGGAGAAAGCTCATTTCGGCCGCCTGTATCCGGGATCTTGTCCTTTCGGTCATGACCCACAGCTCATGACCATAGGTGAGAGTAGGAACGTAGATTGACCGGTAAATCGAGAGCTTTGCCTTGCAGCTCAGCTCCTTCTTTACCACGACGGACCGGTACATCGACCGCATTACTGCAGAAGCTTCACCGATCCGTCTGTCAATCTCCCGTTCCATCCTTCCCTCACTTGTGAACAAGACCCCAAGATACCTGAACTCCTCCACTTGAGACAGGAACTCTCCACCCACCTGAAGCGGGCAAGCCACCCTTTTCCGACTGAGAACCATGGCCTCGGACTTGGAGGTGCTGATTCTCATCCCAGCCGCTTCACACTCGGCCGCAAACCATCCCAGTGCATGCTGAAGGTCCTGGCTCGAGGAGGCCAACACGACAACATCATCCGCAAAAAGCAGTGACGAAATCATGTGGTCCCCAAACCGGACACTCTCCGGCCCTTGGCTGCGCCTAGAAATTCTGTCCATAAAAATTATGAACAGAACCGGTGACAAAGGGCAGCCCTGCCGGAGTCCAACATGCACCGGGAACAAGTCTGACTTACTGCCGGCAATGCGGACCAAGCTCCTGCTCTGGTCGTACAGGGACCGAACAGCCCTAAGCAGGGGGCCGCAGACCCCATACTCCCAGAGCACCTTCCACAGGATGCCACGAGGAACACAGTCGAATGCCTTCTCCAAATCCACAAAACACATGTGGACTGGTTGGGCAAACTCCCATGAACCCCCCAGCACCCTGGAAAGGGTATAGAGCTGGTCCAGTGTTCCACGACCGGGACGAAAACCACACTGTTCCTCCTGAATCCGAGGCTCCAGTCGGAGCACTTTCCAGCACCCCTCCCAGAGACTCCAAGAGGGCCGGGTACTCCGCACTGCCATTTGGACCATAGGCACAAACGACAGTGAGAGACCTATCCCCGACTCGAAGGCGCAGGGAAGCGACCCTCTCGTTCACCGGGGTGAACTCCAACACATGGCGGCTGAGCTGGGGGGCTATAAGCAAACCCACTCCAGCCCTCCGCCTCTCACCATGGGCAACTCCAGAGTGGTAGAGAGTCCAGCCTCTCTCAAGAAGTGTAGTTCCAGAGCCCAAGCTGTGCGTGGAGGTGAGCCCTACTATCTCTAGTCGGTACCTCTTGACCTCCCGCACAAGCTCAGGCTCCTTCCCCGCCAACGAGGTGACATTCCACGTCCCTAAAGCCAGATTCCGTGTCTAGAGATCGGGCCGTTGGGGGCCTCGTCCTCGACTGCTGCCCGATTCACAATGCACCGGCCCCTTACGCTCCCTCCTGCAGGTGGTGAGCCCACAGGAGGGCGGCCCCACGTCACTCCTTCGGGCTGAGCCCGGCCGGACCCCATGGGGGGAGGCCTGGCCACCAGGCGCTCGCATACGAGCCCCAACCCCGGGCCTGGCTCCAGGGTGGGGCCCCGGCTGTGCCATGCCGGGCGACGCCTCGGTCCTTGATGTAATTGTATTCATAAAGGGTTTGTGAACTGTTCTTGGTCTGGCCCGTCACCAAGGACCTGTTTACCTTGGGAGACCCTACCAGGGGCATATAGCCCCAGACAACATAGCTCCCAGGATTATTCGGGTACTCAAACCTCTCCACCACGATAAGGTGACAGTTCAAGGAGAGGTGACAGTTCAAGGAGAGGTACATATAGGTTTTTGAACATATAGAATTAAAATGATCACTAACAGTTTTATGGAAGTAATAGAATTTAGAATAGGAAAAGGGTCAATAGCATTAGAATCCTTTTCATACAATTTAGCAAAAGAATATGCTATTGGGATGAGATAAGAGTTGTATCCTTCAATTTTCATTTTCCTAATCGCATTTACTGCACCCTTCTTTTTTCAAGACTAAATAAATATTTTAAAAGAAAATCTCGGGTCTCTAACCATTTCTTACTCTAACCACTTCTTTCTCGATCTAATGAAGCCTCCCTTGGCTTTTTCTTCATATATTTTGTTACGATTATATTTTGGAGTTTATTCAAAGTGGCCTGATCCTCAACAGTTAAAGTGGCTCTCTACATTAAATTATTAATTTCCACTGAAATTTCAATGTCTACCCTTATTTTCAAAGCTATTTTTTTACCATAGGTCCTAACAGCACACCCTATTTCAAATTTAAAATTTTCCCATTGTTTACCAAATCCACCATAATTAATTGCAGAGGTCCAATGAATTTGGATAAGTCTTTCTATAATGGATTTTAGGTCTTCAAAATTTAGCAATTAATTATTGAGCTTCCAGTATCCTCCACTAATTCTATGATCCTTACGCCCAGACAATGCAACTTTAAGGCTAATAATTTTATGGTCAGTTAAAGCAGCAGGCAACATAGATGTGTCTAAAATAAAAGGTTCTAAGTCTGAAGAAACAAACCAAAGGTCAATACGCAACTGTAATGAGACATTTTTGTTGCTCCAAGTAAACTGTTTAGTTGAGGGGTTTTTTACTCTCCAGATATCAATCAAGTCAAGACTGTAACTTAAACGTAAAAGATCACTGGATTCACTGTTTGCTCTAAACTTGCTCGGAAACTTTAGCTGTTAGTTCGCCTTTACACTTCTGCAGGTCCACAATTTCTGAGTTGTTTCTTGAGTTGACAAAAAGTAGTGACAATTTCAGCTCTTCAATGGTGTTGGAATTAATTTGGATAATTTCTTCAAGGGAGTCCGCTCTCTTGTTAAGGGCTGTAATGATGTTCCCCTTCGAGGGAACTCGAACTGCGTCGTCGAGTGACAACACTCTGGGAACGCCCACAGCGTTACGCATCTGAAGTATGAATGAAATCAAGCCAATCTGATTGGTGGTGCGTCGTGACGTAGTAGATGACGGCATACCCGGAAGATACAAAAAGGAAGCTGATGCACACACACATTAGCTTTTTTGCTCTTCAGCGAAGCGCCATATGTAATATTGTCTGTCCATTTGGTGTTGTTTGTCACATATATCCAGAATAAGATGGCTAGTGAGCAACAGTTCACAAGGTGTGTGCACCCGTGTCCACGATTCATTTCGGGCACGGACACACACCTTTTGTGTGTACAATGCCTGGGCGTGCAGCACGCTAAGGCGGCTCTCGAGGGAGCCGCCTGTAGCGAGTGTGAGAAGCTGCCGCTCAGGGTGTTGCGGCTGGCTGTGTTCGGCGAGACCGGCCAAGCCCGCGAGCCCCAGGGTTCTGGGCCCGCTGTTGCTGAGGCACGGCGGCGCCGTAGATCATGGGGCTCGCAACGGGACCTCGTGACGGGATATGGGACTGCTGAGGCACCTTCCCTATCCTCGTCCGAGGATTCCGATGTTCTCCCGCCCCGTGCGGAAGCCCGCGATGCGGCTTCTTCCCGCGGGGCGGAGAACCCGATGCTTCAGCTATCTGGCTCTGAGGAGTCGGATGTGCTGAGCGTCGAGGCGGGTACAGCGGAGCCTGAGCCATCGCTTCACGCACCCGCTCCAGAGGAGCTAGTGGAGGTTTTGACTCGCGCCGTGGCCAAGTTAAACATCTATTGGCCACAGGAGGAACTGGAAATCCAGCCGCCCAGTAAGCTGGATGAACGGTTCTTCAGGCGCAAGCCTCAACCTCCACGCCGGGGTCTGCCTTTTTTCCCGGACCTACACAATGAGTTGTTTAGGTCCTGGGATAAACCCTATTCGGCCAGATTGACCAGCCCTCCAGTACTCGACTTCGGTAACGTGCTGGGGGCGGCCGAACAGGGTTATGGGGCACTGCCTAGGGTAGAGGAGGCTCTCGCGAGCTACCTTTCTCCCGAGGCCGCTTCGTCCCTGAAGACCCCGGTATTGCCCGCCAAACCAGCGCGCGATACATCAGCGCTGGTTGGGAGGGCATATATGGCGGCTGGGCGGGCTGGTAGTTGCCTGCACACTATGGCGGTGTTGCAGGCCTACCAGGCCGACCTCCTCAAGGAGCTCGACGAGGGCGGGGGCCCGTCTCCGGACGATGTCCTCGAACTCAGGAAGGCCACCGATTTGTCTCTCCGCATCGCCAAGGAGACGGCCCGTTCCATCGGCCGCTCCATGGCAGGTATGGTGTGTGTGGAGAGGCATCTCTGGTTAAACCTGTCGGGGATGAAGGAGAGAGAGAAACACTTTCTCCTGGATTCCCCGGTCTCGCCTTCTGGGCTTTTCGGCGGCGCGGTTAACACCGTCGTCGAGAGGTTCCAGGAGGTGAGAAAACAGGCGGCGGCCTTCCAGCAGTATCTCCCTCGTCGATCCAGCTCTTCGGGGAAGGCTGTCTCAAAGGGACAGCCTCGGCCGTCTGCTAGCTCCTCGCACCGGCAGGTGCAGAAGGAGAGCGTTGCTTCTCGCGCCCCTCCTGAGGGAGCCTGGCAAAAGAGGCGGCGCTCTCGTGGCAAGCCTTCAGAGCCTAAGGTCGATCTGAGGACCGTCCTTCAGGCGAAGAAGGCTGCCACTAAGCGGTCCTAGCTGCGGCTGGATCGCTCAGAGCTGCCCCCCCCGGGTTGGAACGACCGAGGTCGTCTTCCCTCCGGAGCTCTCGGGAGATCAGTGCTGTGTTCCCGCCGTCACAGACGCTTCGGGCCTCACTGATCTCCCGCACATGTGCGCTGTCTTCGCTGCCTCCAACAGGACTTGCGGCTGGACAGCAAACGTGTGCACCCACCGAAAATCGTTCCCGACTTCTCCCTGCCGGTCAGCCGCTTCAGGGGATCGGGAACGAGGCTCGGTTGACACCCGTGGCCAGCCTCGAGAGGCTGGTTCCCTTAGTAGATTATCTTGGCGCATGGACATGCCTTCCGAGTGTATCTACATGGGTCCTGCAGACTGTAGAGCTGGGTTACAGACTGCAGTTCGGTTCTCCTCCCCCGAAGTTCAACGGGGTGGTCCGGACTGTGGTCGGCCCAGAGCAGGTTCGGGTTATGGAACAAGAAGTACAGGCCCTGTTAGCCAAGGAAGCCATAGAGCGGGTTCCGTTGGCGAACAGGGACTCCGGGTTCTACAGCCGGTACTTTATAGTTCCCAAGAAGGATGGTGGGTTGCGTCCGATAATAGATCTCAGGCTCCTGAATCGGTCTCTGAGGAGATTCAGGTTCAGGATGCTCACAATTCCAGCCATCGTGAGTCAGATCCAGCCCGAGGACTGGTTCGTCACGATAGATCTAAAGGACGCATACTTCCATATTTCCATCCTTCCAACCCACAGGAGGTTCCTGAGGTTCGCTTTCGGGGGCGAAGCGTACCAATATCGGGTTCTTCCCTTCGGCCTGGCACTCTCCCCTCGCACCTTCACCAAGTGTATGGATGCAGCGCTGGCTCCGCTGAGACTCCAGGGCATCCGTATACTAAATTACATCGACGACTGGCTCATATTGGCCAGATCGCTCGATATGGCGGTTCGGCATCGAGATGTCGTTCTGGCCCACATAAGGTGCTTGGGGCTGAGACTCAACACGAAGAAAAGCGTGTTGACGCCCTCCCAGAGGACCACGTTCCTGGGAGTCGTATGGGATTCCACGTCAATGCGGGCACGTTTGTCTCCCGCACGCGTGGAATCCATACTGGCGAACGTCTCCAGAGTGAAGCCAGGCCGCAGCCTCACTGTGAAGCAGTTCCAGAGACTGCTGGGGCTCATGGCAGCAGCGTCCAACGTGATACCTTTTGGCCTGCTGCATATGAGACCCCTACAGTGGTGGCTGAGGGCCAAGGGGTTTTCCCCGAGGGGAAATCCGTTTCGTATGATCAGGGTAACGCGCAGATGCCTTCGTTCCCTCATCATATGGCGGAAACCTTGGTTCCTGTCCCAGGGGCCAGTGCTGGGAGCATCATGTTGCCGGAAAGCCGTTTCAACAGATGCCTCCCTCACTGGTTGGGGCGCGGTCATGGAAGGCCGCTTTGCGAGAGGTCTGTGGGAGACCCGGCATTCTTCATGGCACATCAACTGCCTGGAGATGCTGGCGGTCCACAAAGCTCTGAGGAGCTTTTACCCGGACCTCCGCGGCCACCATGTCCTGATACGCTCAGACAACACTTCGGTTGTCGCGTATCTCAATCACCAGGGGGGTTTGAGGTCGCGCCCTCTATGCAGACTGGCGCATCAAATCCTCCTGTGGTCCCAGGGGAAGTTATCGTCCCTCAGGGCGATATACATTCCCGGGGACCAAAACCAGGGAGCAGACATCCTGTCGAGGCAGGGGCTGAGGCCCGGGGAGTGGCGACTCCACCCAGAGGTGGTGGAGGCCATGTGCGAGAGATTCGGCCCAGTGGAAGATTCAGCCATCGTGAGTCAGATCCAGCCCGAGGACTGGTTCGTCACGATAGATCTAAAGGACGCATACTTCCATATTTCCATCCTTCCAACCCACAGGAGGTTCCTGAGGTTCGCTTTCGGGGGCGAAGCGTACCAATATCGGGTTCTTCCCTTCGGCCTGGCACTCTCCCCTCGCACCTTCACCAAGTGTATGGATGCAGCGCTGGCTCCGCTGAGACTCCAGGGCATCCGTATACTAAATTACATCGACGACTGGCTCATATTGGCCAGATCGCTCGATATGGCGGTTCGGCATCGAGATGTCGTTCTGGCCCACATAAGGTGCTTGGGGCTGAGACTCAACACGAAGAAAAGCGTGTTGACGCCCTCCCAGAGGACCATGTTCCTGGGAGTCGTATGGGATTCCACGTCAATGCGGGCACGTTTGTCTCCCGCACGCGTGGAATCCATACTGGCGAACGTCTCCAGAGTGAAGCCAGGCCGCAGCCTCACTGTGAAGCAGTTCCAGAGACTGCTGGGGCTCATGGCAGCAGCGTCCAACGTGATACCTTTTGGCCTGCTGCATATGAGACCCCTACAGTGGTGGCTGAGGGCCAAGGGGTTTTCCCCGAGGGGAAATCCGTTTCGTATGATCAGGGTAACGCGCAGATGCCTTCGTTCCCTCATCATATGGCGGAAACCTTGGTTCCTGTCCCAGGGGCCAGTGCTGGGAGCATCATGTTGCCGGAAAGCCGTTTCAACAGATGCCTCCCTCACTGGTTGGGGCGCGGTCATGGAAGGCCGCTTTGCGAGAGGTCTGTGGGAGACCCGGCATTCTTCATGGCACATCAACTGCCTGGAGATGCTGGCGGTCTACAAAGCTCTGAGGAGCTTTTACCCGGACCTCCGCGGCCACCATGTCCTGATACGCTCAGACAACACTTCGGTTGTCGCGGATCTCAATCACCAGGGGGGTTTGAGGTCGCGCCCTCTATGCAGACTGGCGCATCAAATCCTCCTGTGGTTCCAGGGGAAGTTATCGTCCCTCAGGGCGATATACATTCCCGGGGACCAAAACCAGGGAGCAGACATCCTGTCGAGGCAGGGGCTGAGGCCCGGGGAGTGGCGACTCCACCCAGAGGTGGTGGAGGCCATGTGCGAGAGATTCGGCCCAGTGGAAGTGGACTTGTTCGCGTCTCGAGAGACGTCCCACTGTCCACTGTGGTTCTCTCTCAGGCATCCAGCCCCGTTGGGACTGGACGCCATGATACAGACGTGGCCGAGGCTGCGTCTGTACACATTTCCCCCGATCGCTCTGCTCCCGGGAGTTCTGGAGCGGGTCCGCCGGGAGGGCATCAGCCTGCTCTTAGTAGCACCCCGGTGGCCCACTCGAGTATGGTTCTCGGACATCATAACTCTGCTAGACGGCTCTCCATGGCAGGTTCCTCTGAGGAGGGATCTGCTCTCTCAGGCAGGGGGCACAATATTTCACCCCCGGCCGGAGCTGTGGAGCCTCTGGGTCTGGCCCCTGAGGGGGCTCGGTACCTAGAGGCGGGCCTGTCAGCAGAGGTAGTCGAGACCTTACTCAGCTCCAGGGCTCCTTCTACCAGGAGACTGTACAGCCTCAAGTGGAATGTATTTTCCACTTGGTGTAGAGAGCGTGAGGTGGACCCAGTTAACTGCCCAGTGGCTTCAGTGCTGGAGTTCCTCCAAGATCGCTTCTCCGCTGGTCTTACCCCGTCCACCCTGAAGGTGTACGTGGCTGCCCTTGGGGCTTTCCACGCGCCTCTAGGTGATGGACCTTTGGGGAAGCACCACCTGGTTGTACAGTTCCTCCGTGGGGCTCGGAGGATGAGGCCGGTAGCTCGCTCCAGAGTCCCAACCTGGGACCTGGCGGTGGTTCTGGAAGGGCTGGCTGAGGCCCCCTTCGAGCCACTGGAGCTGGCTGAGCCTAAGAACCTGACCTTGAAGGTGGCCTTTCTACTCGCCATTACCTCTCTGATCTCCAGGCTTTGGCGGTCACGCCAACTTGCCTGGAGTTTGCCCCTGGCAGAGTGAGGGCCATTCTTCACCCTAGACCGGGTTACATTCCCAAGGTTCCATCTCAGGGAGCCCGGTCCCTGGTTCTTCAGGCTTTTCATCCCCCTCCCCACCTGACGGCGGAAGAGGGGAGACTTCATCTGCTCTGCCCGGTCAGAGCTCTGGGTATTTATCTAGAGAAGTCTTCCCATTGGAGGAGGTCAGACCAGTTGTTGGTGTGCTTTGGCTCACCCAAGAAGGGGCTGCCTGCGTCAACTCAGACGATCAGTAACTGGATCGTCCAGGCTATAGCCACGGCTTATAGGGTGCGCAATTTGCCTTCACCCATGGCCGTGAGGGCCCATTCCACCAGGAGCATGGCTTCATCAGTGGCCCTCCTTTCTGGCGTCTCGCTTCAAGAGGTATGCGAGGCGGCCGGGTGGGCCACCCCGCACACCTTCATACGTTTTTACAGTCTGCACCTCCCGGTGACGCCTGGTGCTCGAGTTCTTGCGTCCTGAGTGTGCCTGGGTCTCCAGCTTCACACTGGGACGTGGGGTGATTTCGGTGTGGCCTAGTGGGTATTAACGTTCCCAGAGTGTTGTCACTCGACGACGCAGTTCGAGTTCCCTAGAAGGGGAATGTCTCGGGTTATGACTATAACCCTTGTTCCCCGAGAAGGGAACGAGACACTGCGTCTCGTCGCCACACCTATCACGGTTAGAGCGCTTGCTTCATCGCAAAAGAGCTAATGTGTGTGTGCATCAGCTTCCTTTTTGTATCTTCCGGGTATGCCGTCATCTACTACGTCACGACGCACCACCAATCAGATTGGCTTGATTTCATTCATACTTCAGATGCGTAACGCTGTGGGCGTTCCCAGAGTGTTGTCACTCGACGACGCAGTGTCTCGTTCCCTTCTCGGGGAACAAGGGTTATAGTCATAACCCGAGACGTTCTCTTGAAGCTCATGTAACGAGAGATCAGCCAGCTTTTGTTTGTTTTTTTGACGCTGGGCTATTTGTCAGTGTTTCAGCAGGGAGAGGTGGAAAGATGCTTTTTTCCACTTAGATTTTTTGGCTTGTTAGAATCCGCAGGATACAAGTGGTCCAATTTCTGGATACCTTTCTTGCTTTTTTCATTTGCGCCAGCTCTTTGTCTGTTATGGTGGGAAGCTGAAGGGAAAGGCTCTCTCAAAGCAAAGTTTGTCTCACTGGATAGTGGACGCTATTATTTTGGCTTACCAATCGCTGAGGCGTCCATGCCCCCTTGGGGTTAGAGCTCACTCCACCCGGAGTGTTGCCTCCTCTTGGGCTTCAGCGCATGGTGCTTCGCTAACAGACATCTGCAGAGCTGCAGGCTGGGCAACACCTAACACATTCGCAAGATTCTGCAATCTCCGAGTGGAGCCTGTGTCCGACTATGTACTCGCCTCCACTAGTGGCCGGTAATGGACTAGGCTCAGGTGTCTTCGCTTGCTCGCCATTCCACTCCATAGACTGGATCCGTGCAATATTTTCCTCAGGTGAGTTTCCCGGAAGCCCTGAACTCCTCCAGCACTGTCGACGCCGACACCAGTAAGTCTGCCCTATCTAGCCCAGACCCTCATGTCAGGCCAGGTGCCTCCGTGTGCATGGTTCCCCTCCGGGCGACCCCCACACATGTATTTCCACCGTAAGCCTCCTTGAGCAGGTGTCTTTCCCTTGGCAGGCCCTTGCCACCCTGGGGTTAAAAATCCACCTTTGGCTGGTTCCCCAGAGTTTTCCATATGCAGCCCTCAGCGGGTCATATGCGTATTTTCTATGTCCTCCCTCCGGTAGGCATTTTGGTGCATATTTTCCACCTGGAATATGCTTCCCAGTGTACCTTGGTATTCCTGTGATAAGTGGGAGTCCTTCGTCCGTACTAGTCTTACGACAGGGCACTCGCTCTTACGCAGGGCACTGGAAGACAGCCGAGTGGCGTGATCACATTGGGACCCCCATTTGTCAGTCACTGACATTACTCGGAGTGACTGAACGAAAGGGAACATCTTGGTTACGTATGTAACCCTCGTTCCCTGAGGAGGGAACGGAGACGTAACGTCCCTCTGCCACATCCTCTGTACCAGCCATGAGTTCAGTCTTGGCTCCTCAGCAGGTAAACATAATGCAATGCTGCCAGCGTACTTCCTTATATACCCACACGGTGGGGCGGAGTTACGCATGCAAATTCCGCATGCCCATGGCATTGGCACTGCCTTTGGATGTTTTCTAATATTTCTAAGATGATTGGTTTCTAAGCGAAACAACCATTCGTCAGTCACTGACATTACGTCTCCGTTCCCTCCTCAGGGAACGAGGGTTACATACGTAATTGATGTTTTGCTGATGATATTATCATCATGTAGTGGCTGAATCATAGCCTAGAAATCTAGATGCACCCTAGCGGCAGCAAATCTAATTTGCAGCCAGGGTAGTCTAGCAACACTCTGTTGGCGTGCGAGCTGGAAAAACCAAACTCTGGTCAGGCCAATCACATTGTGTATAGAGTCGGTGGGCGGGCTTAACATAATGACGGCAGAGTTAATTCGGTTCCGTGTGCTACTTTTAAAAAGAAGCTGGCGAACAGCGGTCTTTCGAATTGGCTTTGGCCGCGATTCTGGAAGACTTGGAGTTAAGCTTTTCTTTGAGAAAAGAACAAAGAACGGCACTGAAGTCATTCTCAAGAAAGGAAGATGTGTTCAGAGTTTTGCCAACCGGATACGGCGAAAGTTTAATCTATCAACTAGCTCCGCTTCACCTTCTTCGTTGCTCTGGTTGGTTGTAGCGCTATCCTATTGTGTGCAGAGGGAATTTGAAAGACAACCGTTTATCCCGCCCCTCGGATTGAGCCCTGCCAATGGTGAGTTCCCAGACCCAACATCTTGGCTTGTCAGGCTTGCTGAATCACTGATCTCATTCAGAGTCTAATGCTCTGGTTATAGAGTTATTGCGTTATTATTTTTTGTATTATTCATAATAGAAGCCATGTGATTCTACAGTACAAGATCCAGGATGGTTGTGGTAATCGAACAATATGCAGGATTTAAATAAATAAAATGAATGCACAAAAGATTTTAATCTACGGCATTACTTAGACACACAGACATCAAGTGTATGAATCTCTACAATGGTGACAATTAAAAAAATATTCAGATAAACAGATCAACTCTGAACATAAAACAAGTTACAAAAACATCACAATAAAAACAGCAAAAGCAAATAGTATGAATCAAAGAAAATTAGTCACAATTCAGATGCATAATTTATTCAGTTTTGATTGGTGGTACCCAGCATGCAGTGCAGCATGAAGCTTTTCATTGATTTTCACCATTGTTGAGATTCATACGCTGATTCTTGATGTCTCTATGTGTCTAAGTAATACTGTAGTAAAACCTTTTGAGCACTACATGATTTTAAAATCTTGCATATTATTCTATTATCACAACAGTGTTGCATCCCAGCCAGCACAGTCATGTGGGGCCCATATGGGCGTCACCTGGGCTGTCTAACTGGGGCCCAGCCAGTTTTGTCCTCAGTTTCCATGTAGGCCCCACATGGGCTAGCCCAGATGAACTGAACACTGCTCAGTGTGCACACTACAGGCTGTTAAATGTAACTGAATCAGTGTTGGAGTTAATGAGATAATTAAGTGATTAATAGAGTAAAGACTGAATATTACTGAAGACTCCTGATGATAACAAGCAGAATCA
Source organism: Gobio occitaniae (assembly GCA_033150135.1). Classification (NCBI taxonomy): domain Eukaryota; kingdom Metazoa; phylum Chordata; class Actinopteri; order Cypriniformes; family Gobionidae; genus Gobio; species Gobio occitaniae. The sequence goes on from JARQWZ010004166.1 coordinate 60,902, forward strand.
CTGAAGGACAGAGAAACACAACAGACTTCAGACACAACTTCACAAAAGCATTATCAGCTTCCCTTTTTACCTATTAGATTGACTTTCTGTTATCTTAGTTTTTATTGATAATTCCCACTGAGCAAAGGCGTACGTTGAAAAGACGTCCACTGAGGAGCCAGAATGAAAGTTTTTATGACGTCTGTTTTTGACGTGTTCTGCACGTCCGATATAGACGTTCATGGAACCTCAAGGTTAAAAACTAGTTCAAATGTGCTCATTGTGGACATATTTTCCATTTGTAATTGCAAAGCAACTCACAGACAGTGTGTGTTTGTCCAGAAATCAGGAAAATAAAAGAAACTTAGCTCACACCTTTAGACACTTTAGACAACTTAGCATCTGTAATTCACACATCTTTGGATCGTGAGAGAATCGTGGGATTCAATCCAGGATCTTCTTGCTGTGAGGAGACAGTGTTTCCCACTGAGACACTGGTGCTGCCCTTAATCACAGACATAAGACACACTTTGACTATTTCTGTCAGACGTCTACAGAAGCTCTTACTGACAATTAACAGAGCTTTAGATGTTGATATTTATGGTTAATTTGAAGTCACCATTGTGGTGGGAAGCGTTTGCTTTAGTTGGGCTCTTGGTCCCTGTACTTGAGTTAGCTTTTCTTTGGATGTTATAACTGTGTGTGTGTGTGTGAAACACAATAGTTATGGCTGAGAAAGCAAAGATAAAGTGACTTCAGGTGTTGTTAGCTCCTTGTTGATGACTAAATCATCAGAAGTCTAGAATCTGATGTTGTGCTTTTGAGTTTTAGGTTCTTGTTCGGCAAATAATAATTTGTTTATATACTATAACCTTGTGAATCTGCTGTATTGACACCAATAGCAATAAACAAATCACTCATCCTGAAAGATGATATAACAGCAGGTGCACATTGTTTTGAGAAAATGTTTCACATAGTCACACACAGATTTCAAGATTTTGCATATGATTCACAACAACGGTGACAATCAAGCACGAGTTTTGTACTTTGAAGCTACCCATCATGCATTGCAGCATGAAGTTTTTTTTGTTATGATTGTCACCGTTGTTGTGAATCATATGCAAAATCTTGATGTCTGTGTGTGACTATGTGAAATATTTTCTCAAAACCATGTGCACATGCCGTTTTATCATCTTTCTGGATAAGCGATTATTTTATTGCTATTAGTCCCGATACAGTGGATTCACAAGGTTATAGTATAGAAACAAATTATTATTTGCCAAACAAGAACATAAAACTCAAAAGCACAACATCAGATTCTAGACTTCTGATGATTTAGTCATCAACAAGGAGCTGACAACACCTGAAGTCACTTTATCTTTGCTTTCTCAGCCATAACTATTGTGTTTCTCACACACAGTTACAGCAGCCAAAGAAAAGCTAACACAAATACGGGGACCAAGAGCCCAACTAAAGCAAATGCTTCCCACCACAATGGTGACTTCAAATTAACCATAAACATCAACATCTAAAGCTCTGTTAATTCTCAGTAAGAGCTTCTGTAGACGTCTGACAGAAATAGTCAAAGTGTGTCTTATGTCTGTGATTAAGGGCAGCACCAGTGTCTCAGTGGGAAACACTGTCTCCTCACAGCAAGAAGATCCTGGATTGAATCCCACGATTCTCTCACGATCCAAAGATGTGTGAATTACAGATGCTAAATTGTCTAAAGTGTCTAAAGGTGTGAGCTAAGTTTCTTTTATTTTCATGATTTCTGGACAAACACACACTGTCTGTGAGTTGCTTTGCAATTACAAATGGAAAATATGTCCACAATGAGCACATTTGAACTAGTTTTTAACCTTGAGGTTCCATGAACGTCTATATCGGACGTGCAGAACACGTCAAAAACAGACGTCATAAAAACTTTCATTCTGGCTCCTCAGTGGACGTCTTTTCAACGTACGCCTTTGCTCAGTGGGAATTATCAATACAAACTAAGATAACAGAAAGTCAATCTAATAGGTAAAAAGGGAAGCTGATAATGCTTTTGTGAAGTTGAGTCTGAAGTCTGTTGTGTTTCTCTGTCCTTCAGTGATTCTGCTTGTTATCATCAGGAGTCTTCAGTAATATTCAGTCATTACTCTATTAATCACTTAATTATCTCATTAACTCCAACACTGATTCAGTTACATTTAACAGCCTGTAGTGTGCACACTGAGCAGTGTTCAGTTCATCTGGGCTAGCCCATGTGGGGCCTACATGGAAACTGAGGACAAAACTGGCTGGGCCCCAGTTAGACAGCCCAGGTGACGCCCATATGGGCCCCACATGACTGTGCTGGCTGGGATCTCATGCTGTTGAATCACGTAGCCACCATTATGAATAATACAAAATTAACAACACAATACCGCTATAACCAGATGATTAGACTCTGAATGAGATCAGGGATTTAGGCCACTACATGATGATTATACTAACATCAATGAATAGCCAACATCACCTAATCACATTTTCTCTTGGTATTCCTTACCATAACAAATGTGCTTTATAAACACACAGTAAAAGAAGCCAGAGAAAGACTAATGTTAAAGAGTCAAGGGGTCAAGAGCCCAACTAAAGCAAACACTGAACACCATCATGGTGACAATGAAACTATTATTTTATTTAAAACAGAAATTACAGAATTAAAAACTTATTCTGGTTAGTAATGCGTGAATCTGGTAATCCTGTTTGTGGAGTTGTTTAATCCTCCTCTTCTGAGATCTTCAGATATGTAATGTCTTCTTTTATCTAAAGTTGATTTTACCTAAAGCTGTGGCTGAAGTCAGTTGTAGTTCTTGTGTTTCTCTTTCCTTCAGTGATTCTTCTCATTATCATCAGGTGTTCATCACAAATGCTCAATCATCACTTAATTTATTGATTGCAATTAGTGTCTTCTTTTAGTGAATTCAATTGAAATGTTCAAAATACTCATAACTATTGTTTTCTAAAATTAAAAAAGAATTAAGGTAATCAGTATCCTCAAATTTAATGAGTTAGCTTAACTTACTAGATTTGACTTTGTGTGCACTATTGTGAGCTAACAGGAAATGCAAGCACCCCGAGTTCGTTTAGTTTTTAATTTCAGCTGTTTTACTCAATATAGGGAAGTTTCAGCTATATCAAGTATTTGAATGCAGTGTAAAGTTTAATTGTATATTAAGAAATATCCTTGTTTTAGTGGACTTGATTACAATAAATGAAAAGTACTCATAACTATTGTTTTTAATAAACTTAAATGGTTTGAGGTAATTGGTGTCCTCAAATGAAATGAGTTAGCTGAACTTGTTGGGTTTTACAGTGTATAGCGCTTTTTACAATGCAGATTGTTTCAAAGCAGCTTCACAGTGTTAAACAGGAAGTAGAATGTGTTATACTGCAATAGAATACTGCAAGCCAAAGGCGACAGTGGCAAGGAACCAAAACTTCATCAGGTGGCATAATGGAGAAAAATAAACCTTGGGAGAAACCAGGCTCAGTCGGGGTGCCAGATCTTTTCTGGCCAACGAACAAACAGTGTATGATTATGATTCTGGCAACATTACAGGTCAGAAGTCATATTAGATCGGAATATTTGAAAGATCAGAGTCATCACGCCAAAGACGGGTTTATTGAGGATGTCGTGTCGAATGAGGCATTTATTAGAAAGGAATATTCGAAAGATCAGAGTCATCACACCAAAGACGGGTTTATTGAGGATGCCGTGTCGATTTAAACTGACAGAGTGTGTCTGCTTCCTTAACAATGCTAGGGTGACTGTTCCAGAGTTTAGGTGCTAAATAGGAAAAGGATTGACTGCCTGCAGTTGATTTTGATATTCTAGGTATTATCAACTGGCCAGAATTCTGAGACCTTAATAGACGTGATGGAGAATAATGTGTTAAGAGCTCGCTCAAGTACTGGGGAGCTAAACCATTTGGGGCTTTGTAAGTAATAAGCAAGATTTTAAAATGTATGCAATGTTTAATAGGGAGCCAGTGCAGTGTTGACAGAACCGGGCTAATATGGTTATACTTCCTGGTTCTAGAAAGAACTGAAGCTGCTGCGTTTTGGACCAGCTGCAGTTTATTTATTAAGCGAGCAGGACATCCACCCAGTAGACCATTATTAATCTAGCCTTGGGCAATGAATGCATGAACTAACTGTTTAGCATTTTGCATTGAGAGCATGTGCCGTAATTTAGATATATTTTTAAGATGGTAGAATGCAGTTTTACAGATGCTAGAAACTTTTTGCTAGTGGCTTTCAAATTAAAGATTGGTATCAAAGAGCACATCCAGGTTCCTAACTGACGCGAGGACTTGACAGAGCAGCCATCAAGTGTTAGACAGTATTCTAGGTTACGTGATGTGTCTTTGGGCCAATAATTAGAATCTCTGTTTTTTTTTCAGAATTGAGTTGCAGGAAATTAAATTTTTTATATCAGCTATGCATTCCTTTAATCTTGTCAAGTCAAGTCAACTTTATTTATATAGCGCTTTTAACAATGCAGATTGTTTCAAAGCAGCTTCACAGTGTTAAATAGGAAAATACTGCAACAGAATTTTATTCAGCCGTATAGCCATTCCGGAGAAAACGGTGATGTCATCAGTTCATTTCAATTATCATACAGTGACAGTGTGGGCTTTAGATCAGTAATTAGATCAGTAATTTAGTTTATATGGTTAATTAAGTTTAATAATTAGATTTATTTGGATATTTAGTTGAAAAATTCACTGATCTTTATCACTGATAACTGATAAAGAATGTTGTGGTCAATAGTATCAAATGCAGCGCTAAGATCGAGTAACACTAATAGAGATATACAACCACGATTAGATGATAACTGTGCGTTCACACCTCCGCCGACGAGAGCATCAAACTTCGCTCTGGCCGCCCTGCCAACGACGCTGTAGAAAGATTCGAGGACGCGCTGATGCTCTGACGTAGATCGAATATTTGGTCTTTTTTTAAACTTTATTTAAAGCGGCCAAAGCAAACAATCATGTTGTTCGTCATTTGTGCAGACTGACCACAGGTAGGGTGTAACCGTATAAGTTAACCTCATGAAATCATTTAAATGTGAAGGTAAAAAAAAAAAAACTGATCGATGGAAAACTTAACAATTATTGTTGCATGTTTGCTAAGAAAATAAATAATTTAAAAGCCATTTGTGTGGTGTGGCTTTTGTCTCCATGGTTGAGTGCTAGTCTAATTTCAACATGCAGTTTATAGAAGACGTTTGCTAGCCTTGTCTTTAATTAACGTTAACATTAATTTGTGTTCAAATCGGTGTTATTTTGAGCAAATTAATTGCATTCCTGCTGAAAATCAAGCGTTCTAGAGCAAAAATGTTGCCTATAAATAATGTTGAGCGCCTTCTTATCAAACCCGCCACCGCAATGATCAACCTCTTCTCCATTTCGCTTGGGGAACTAATGTGGTCGGAACCAAAGTTTACAGAACTACTTTCTCTGGAATCCTCAAGCGGAGCACTTCTACATTCCTATTGGTTGCTGCCTGGTTTCTGCCGAACCGCGTCATAGCTCATTACCATAAAGTTGATCTGATGTTCAACTCTGATTTCCTCGATGCCCAAATCGTCCAAGACGCGCCGCTCACGCCAGAGCTCGCTGCCGGCTCCCATTAAAAATTAATGACTTCTGGCCATTTTGACGCTCTTGCCGGCGCCGCTCTCGCCGGAGCTCGCTGCCGGCTCCCATTGAAAATGAATGACTTCTAGCCATTTTGACGCTCTTGCCGGCGGCGATGTGAATGCACAGTAAGAGTAAATCATTTGTAACTCTGATGAGAGCAGTCGCAGTACTATGATACGGTAGATTTGAGATTGGCCTGTAATTGACTAATTCTGTAGGATCAAGTTGCGTTTTTTTTAATAAGTGGTTTAATAATAGCCAACTTAAAAGTTTTCAGGACATATCCTAATGACTAGGAGGAATTAATGATATTAAGAAGAGGATCTATGACCTCTGGAAGCATCTCTTTTAATAGCTTAGTCGGTATAGGGTCGAGCATACCTGTTATTGATTTTGATGATTTGACGAGTTTAGCCAATTCTTCTTCTCTTATAGCAGTGAATGAATGGAATTTTTCCTCAGTGACACTACAATGTTCTGTCTGATGTGATACTGTAGTAGACGGCTGCATGATTATAATTTTTACCTAATGTTATCAATCTTGTACGTAAAGAAGTTCATAAAGTCAAACTTTATTCTATACAGCACAGCTGTAATGACAGTTCATAAAGTAATTACAGCTGTGCTGTTTACAAATGTCTTATTTTATGTTAATTTAGCCACTGTATCAAATAAGTGGCTAAATTAATTTTAGCCACTAAATAATTATAATTTGTTAGAGGTGTCTTAGGGAGTAACTCTTAATTTTGTTTCTTGGAACTGCAGAGGTCTACAACAACTTAGAAAAGTTAAACAAGTCATGTATAAATGAAAGGAAATGGACTTATGTTATTTCTACAAGAAACGCACATGGAGATGGCAGGGTAGTAACATCATTCTCATCGCAGGCCAGAGGAGTAATGACCCTCATTCATAAATGGTAAATGGATTGCATTTATATAGCGCTTTTAACAGACCTACGGCCATCCAAAGCACTTTACATTAGCCTCACATTCATCCATTCATACACTTATTCACACACTTATTCACACACTTATTCACACACCGACGGCGGTGTCAGCCATGCAAGGCGCCATCCAGCTCGTCGGGAGCAGCTTGGGTTAGGTGTCTTGCTCAAGGACACCTCGGCACTTGGTCAGGTGTAACTGGGGATTGAACCACCAACCTTGCAGTTTGTAGACAACCTACATGAACCACTGAGCCACTGCCACCCCATTCATAAAATAGTCCCGTTTCAAGTTAAGCATGTACTCAAACGTAATTTGGAAGATATTAAATATTCCAAGGTTCTCTATTATCAGAACTTTTAAATTTAGTAAATGTGTATGGCCCCAATACAGATGATCCTAATTATTTTGTAAATCTGTAGTTGAGCAGTTTAAATATTTGGGAGTACAGATTTTGCTAAGACTGGAAAACATTGTTGATGCTAATTATGAACCTTTAATGTTGGAAATGAATAAGTCAATGGATAGATAGATGTCGCAACCAGTTTCTATAATTGGAAGAATTCATACACTCTAAAAAAAAAAAAGGTTCTAAATGGCACCAAAAATGGTACTTTGTCGTAATCATTGATGAACCACTTTTGGTGCTATATATCACCATATCTTAACATGTTCTGTATATGGTAGCGGTGCTTTATAGCACCATAGTTAGCAGTGATATATAGCACCTTAGTCAAAGAACCGGTGAAGAACCGGTGAAGAACCGCTGAAGAACCGCTGAAAAACCACTGAAACACCAAAAATTGTTGCTATATAGCACTTAAAGGAGAACTCTGGTGAATTTTTAAGTTAATCTTGATCGTTATACCTTTGTGAGTACTGTCTATAAAAAAAAAACTAACTGGATTGGTGCTTGCAACATGGAGCTGTTACAGTTAATGCCCAGAGCTCCCACTCAGCTAACACGGCAGCTATGGGGGCATATACATAAAGAGTGTCTTTGTGCCTCTTAACAGACACAAAATGCAATTAAAATGTCTGTCCAACATGAACAGGGCCCTTACATGACAACGAGATGCGTTTAGCAACTTAGCCATTGTTTAAACTCACCGAAATAGTGTTTTAGATGGCAAGCTGTAGTCTCGCTTAGAAGTCCCGTGGGAACTCAGTTGTAGCCGGTAAAATGTAAATAGTCCAGGGGGGAGGAGCGTTGTGTGTGTGAAGTGAAGAAGAAATGGTTCGTAACACTCCTCCCCCCTGGAGTATTTACATTTTTACCGGCTACAACTGAGTACAGGTAAGGGGTTAACCGTCCCCCCCCCCTAAGGAACCTGATGACCAGGTTGTGCTTCCCAGCCGACTTACCTAACGTCAACCAAGATGGCGCCAGGGTACCCTGCTTGCCGTCTCTCTCGTTTGTCCCAGTTTATTGTACATGTGGTACCTGTTCATCTAACATCTGTTCTGTTTGTATTATGCACTGGCATAATGTAGTCTCTGTGCTGACCTATGATCGACAAGCCTTACTCAACATCCAAAGCTCTATGGGAGCTTACCACGGATTTTGTCCTGCTCTAGCCTGGTTAAAACCAGACCATTCTCAGTAGTAACTGAGTTATGGTCTGGCAAAGCTTCATAGACAAATCATTTCCAAAGGGGCGTCACCAACAGGCGTCGCTCAAATGCCTCTCGGCGCAATTGGATAGACCTAAAACCAATCAGAGCGATGAGGGAGATGACGTATGCAGAGCGACGGAGAAACATCTGAGACTCTGGCCGTTTCTCAATATGCGTTCTTGTCTGTACTTGTGTTCTCAAATAGGAAATGTCCCCGGTTTCCATCTCAGAAATCTGGTCACCTTACCTAAACCACATATTAATTTTTAATATATTATTTTTAAAATGTAAACGAAAAGAGCCAGGGTTCATACTTCGTTTTATTATAAATGTATAAGATAATCAATGTAGGCCTAGCTACGCGTTGCCTGAACCACATTCGTGTGGCTATTATTATGTTTAATTTTTATTAATTTTTTTATGAAATGAGGCAGTGGTGTTTTATGACATATTTCGTACGCGAACTTCTGACTTGTGTCCATTACTTACCAAGTTTGACTCCGGAGAACGAACTCCCGAGGACGGGAGGACACTAGTCCGCCCACTCTGCTAATGGACAAGCAGCGTTCTTGACAGTATCACTCAGTATATATGTAGTGCAGGCAATGCATATTATCTTCAATGCATGTTTATAACAAAACAAAATATAAAAAACCCAGCCTCTTTTCGTTTACATTTAAAAAAAACACACACACATAATATAGGCATAATATAGGCAATGATTATCACTGTAATAAATTAAATATGACACAAAACACAACCCAGTCTCTTTTTGTTAAATGTCAGTTTATGTGTGATCATCAATAGCAATTATAAAAGTATAAGTAAAAGGTATAAGAAACTATACAATACATAAAGCAATTCAGTCAAAGTCAGCGCTAGGAGACTACAACGGTAAAGTTTAATATCTTAAAAATATAAAGTTATGAAACTTCACTTTGCCCTCAGACAAAACGATCTGTCTAGGAACAAATTATAGATTAATGAGAGCAAAGATCAGCCGTTAGATCTACACAAGACGAGACGGTTTAACCACTACAGAGACATCAGAGCCAGCGGCAGACGGCAGAAGGACTGGCCGAGGAAAGGCGCCTCTCGGCGGGCTCAATGATCGATTGAGCGCCGCTGAACCACTGGAGCTCACAACTCTGAAAACGGCAGATCAAATTTTAAAAAAGGCGCTCTCTTTATAAATAAACCACATATTTAAGCTTTAAACAACTACATTCACGCCTGAAAAGGACTTAAAACTATATTTTGTAAAACATTAACACTACCAGAGGGCTCTCGCTAAGACCCATTCGTTTAGCCACCAAAGGGCCAAGCTGGTATCAGACTTTTGCAGAATCCAGTCGGTAAGACAGCGATAACATCTTTTTTAGATATGAAGGCTTCAAGTGTTGTTCTTTGCTCGGGTTTTAACGAAAAGGAAAAGTTTAAATCGCTTAAAACAGACGCGATAGCTGATTCGAACGAGTGATGCTCCACGGTGGCAAATCTGCTTCAACGTCGCTGCGCTGTCGTCATCGTGTAAAGCCCGCCCCAACGTTTCTAATTGGTGCCGCGATTTCTAGGGTTTAGAAATGGGCTTGAATGGGCTCTTTGCCAGACTACTTGCAGAGCAAATCTAAATTTGCCGGAAGTTGTCTGGGTTTTCCCAGGCTAGTCCTGCTCTGTATTCTCGCTTTAAATCCTCATTCAGCCAACCTGTGGTGGAGTGCGCTCGCTGGCTACCTTGCTGCGTTCCTCCTCTAAGGATGTAGTCGTGGTGGTGTTTGGGTGAGAATCAGGTGGAAAATTGTCTCTTCCAGAAAATCTTTGATGGAGTTTCCCTGGGAAGTTATGAGCTTGGAGTGTCTCCATTTGATGCGGTGCTCATGGGATTATAGATATGCTTTTCATCGCTGTTTTCCCGGACTTCTCTCATTCATCTATTTACTCTTTTACAGATTTACAGATTCGCTAGAGAGGAGTGAACTGTCAAAATCTACGTCAACTGGACTTTGTTCATCTGGATGTGACCTTGTCATCACAGTCTCCTTTGAATATGGCCCTAGTTAATGCTAGGTCCATATGCAACAAAACGTTTATCTTAAATTACTTTTTTACCGGACGTGATTTTGACATTTTATTTCTGATAGAAACCTGGGTCGGTGTTGGTGAGTTGTCAGTTTTTGAGGAACTTTGTCCATCGTCGTTTTATTAGTACCCCAAGTTCTACTGCTATGGGTGGTGGTGTTGCTATGGTTTTCAAACAATCATTTAAAATATACAAATATACACAAATTCTGTTCTGAGTTATTCGTTGTTTGAAATACAGTGTGTAGCAATAATTCTGCCTCCTTCGCGCTGTTCTGTGTGAATTTATAGGCCACCAAGCTTGGACAGTGCATTTATAAGTGATTTCTCTGATTTCTTCTGTTGTTCCGTTGTATGATTGTATGTTAATGTTGGTGATTTTAATGTACTTGTTTGTTGCCCCGGACGTCCCTTGGTTGCTCATCCTGCCTGACTTTGCATAGGGTCTGAGCAAGTAGGCTCACTGGAGGAAACACATATTTGCATAGGCCCCGGGGCCAGGTGTGTACCAGCACATTTGTGCCAAGTGTTTCCTCGGTCAGGAAAATAAAACAACTGGCAGTCGGACATTTCTGGAGAGGCAAACAGGTGTAGAAGAGCTGAGCCTCTCCGAACTGTCTCCAGATTAGCTGGACTGTCTGGGGGTGGAGTCACCACTCTCCTGGGAGCACAGCTTGTGAGATCTTGTCGGCCACATGGTTGAGCACACCGGGGACATGAATGGCCCGAAGCACCTCAAATGCTTCTGACCCCAGAGGAGGAGATGGCGTGCGAGTTGCGACATGCGACGGGAGTGTAGATCACCTTGTCGGTTGATGTACGCAACGGTTGCAGTGTTGTCCGTATGGACCAATACATCTTTGCCCTGTAGCGCCTTTTTGAGGCGGCTCAGTGCAAGACGTACTGCTAGCAACTTGAGGCAGTTGATTTGCCAATGCAGATGTGGGCCTGTCCAAACCCCTGACACTGCAAGCCCGTTGTACGTGCCCCCCCCCCCAGCCCATGGCAGAGGCATCCTTGAACACCACAGCATGCCTGGACACCTAAGGGCACTCCTACCCAGAGAAACAAGGGGTCCGACCACGGGCTGAAGGTTTGGCGACAGGCCAGTGTAATACTCACCCGATTGCCACACTGCCACGGCCATCTCGGGACTCGGCCGTAAAGCCAATGCTGAAGTGGTCTCATATGAAGAATCTGATCAGTATAAGCACACACGATTACAGTGGGCTCAGCATCATCCTCATTTCCAAAGCACAACAGTCCTCTCTCCTATGCAACGATTGACATCTGATCCTCAGCTGGAGCCCAGAACAAAACGCTAGGTTCCCCCATAAGAAGGACCAGCAATTACATCCAGAACCTGCACAGCTTGCAATATACTAGAGGGGGAGGGGTCCTAGGGGGTTGGATCCCTGAAGGAGAAGCTCTCTCCTCCTCAGGTCACCCAAACTATTTCACTAAAAAATAGGCCACCAGGGAGGGGGCTACAATGGAAAATAGGCAAGGGGACAGCGCACCTAGAGCACAGAGTGAGCGATGGGTTGACGTGACATGCTGCAGCCCTGCAGATCGACGGCTCACGACATGCTGAGAAGCAAGAGGTCCGTCCGGGTTTTTCCCGGAGGAAAGCTCTCGCTGATCTCCTCGGCCCCTCAGAGTGTCGAGCAGACCTACGGCTGTGCTTTTACACATGAGCTGAAGCACGCAAGGGGAATGGTCGTGGTGACACAGACAGGGAATGTGCAGCCTGTTGTGCGCACTCTATCTTCATAGAAGGCGCCCTCTTACCAGCCGTGAGAACGGCTTTTCAGCGCTCTCCACAGTGCATTAAGCCAGCTGTGAGAACAGCCTGTTTCTCAATAGAAACAAAATAGAAAAAGAAAGAGAGAAGAGAAAATCGACTCCGCTGCAGTGCCGTCACGCCAACACCAGCGAGGAGAGGTCCACTCAAAGAGCTTGACTCGTTATAATGCGGAAGCGCTTTATTTTTGTGAAAGGTCCTTTTCTGTTGATCTGTAACTGGTAATTTACCAGTAAAGACTGTATGTGTGAAAGTGGCTATTGAATATTGACTCTGTGGTGCTTCCGATGAACAGTTTTGGTGGAAACAGGAGAGTCAAGGTGTGCATTCAATTCTGCAGTGAGTTGGGCAGCTGTGGTTTTTTGTTTTTTTGGATACAATCCAGGTTTGTACCTGGACATCCCTTTCATCCCTCTTGCGTTGACAGTTACTCCTGTTGGATGTGGTTCATCCTATGTGGTGGCATACCAAAATTACCCTGGATACCATAGCTCTCAATACACCACAAAGACTTGCTGTCCTTGTCACAGATGAGCCAGTGAGACTTGCACCAACATTTGTCCTTTAGAACTCTTTATGTACAGTTCTTATTGATAGAATGTAAAATCAGTGAAGATTGGGCCCATGCCGCCAAAGTTAGTATGGGCATATACAGTATTGAGAATGAGGAGATGTCGTCACGACACAGCGCCCCGCCCCCCTTCCGCCATTTTGGGGGTCTGCCCGCCAGGTAATGGATTCGGACAGAGACTGGAGAAGAGATATTCTGATGATTACTATGTACATAGTTTTCCAAACTCAACTGAACATGAAGTTTTAATCCACCCAAGCCGATCTGAGAAAGCAGCGGCTGGTAAACGTACGCCATTATTTCACCACAGGGTGTCAGTCATGGTCTTAACTAATGAACGCGATGCTGAAGTGTGAGACACTTGATCAATACGAACCTTTATTTATTTGTATTAAACATGTTGATCACTATTCTGTAATTTTTCATTGTCAGTCATTTTACTGTATGTTATAAACATGTTTATGCCCAAAACGCTTAATTAATATTCAAGGTAGGCCTAGTTGACGTCATTTTCCTCTACTGTGTGCATCACTGTTTAAGATTAATTCAATATTTAACATTGTTAACATTACATCCATTTAAGGCACGTACCGAGCATTCATTCTACTTAAGAAGGCTGGAATAAAAGCACCAGCGCACACAAACGATCATTTACATTTTTAGTCAAATTAATTTAAAAATATAAACTCAACAGGTATAAAATATGATCAGTAAGAGAAAAACACTGCTAATGATGACGAGCACTGGACTGCTGCAGGATAGTGGGGAGATATATTTATTATTCAGAATGCACAGGAAATATATTTATAGAAACATTTCAGTGCAAGGTGGTAAAGAGTTCGGAGTTCTGCCGTGGCAGCTCGTATGGGTCAACGTTTTTGATATCTGCTTCTCTAAATACCTCAGCTTGGCGTTGGTAGTAAGTTTCTCCCTGTAAGAGACCTCTTCTTCTCCATTTCTTCTAAGTTTTCTCGTAATTTCTCCGCTTAAATGCCGCGATGATAATTCCTCGAGCCGTCTTTCCTGCTCTGATCTCTGTATCGCTCTTACAATGTTACCCCTGGCAACCGATAGCGTCGGATCCCGGAATGGTGTACGGGCTCAGACTCCGCCCACGACCATGACGTATCTCCTCATTCTCAATAGGCTTGAAACCCACAACACTATTTTGGCCAGTGCTTCAGTTCATTGTCCAACCCCATTATTTTATAGAAAGTCTTAACTAACTTTTGCCAACACTATTTAGCAGTAAAATGTATAACACATGATTGTATTTCAGGTAAGGTCGAACAGTCTAGGAAAAGAAATTGTTACTTCTCCTCTCACGATCACTACGGAAAACATTACCTTAGCCACCACAACTCAGTTAACCAAGGTAGGAGACATGTCACCTTGAGTTTAAGAACAACATCCCCTCTGAGCAAACACACTATTCACGTTCAGTTTGAAATAGTTTAATAAAAAATTGTGGAATTTTTTTTTAATAAATAAAAAATGTTTTAAATACACAGACTGAGGTTGGTGGTTTAATACTACTAAAATAGCAGCTGATGGAATTTCTTGTCAGAGATACAGTTCTTTAGTGTTTTTGACTGGTTTCAGACAGGGAAAGGGGGTTATGCGGAGACCAGGATTGAAAAAAGGATCATCATAACAGGAGATGATGATGTGGATCAACATCAGGTAAGCAAAGACATATATATGTAATATACTAGTGATGGTCATTACTTCTTAAATATGACGGACACCAGAATACTAGTGTTGGTACTGTCATGTTCCTGGTTGCAGCAGAGATGAAACTGGATCTTAGTGCAGCAGTCTTTATCAATAACAAATTCAAACTAACAGAAATACTCAGAATTCAAAACCAAGGACAGAACAACCAGTACAAACATCATGACTTCAGAAGTGGGAAGTAGGAAATTTCAGATTGCACGTGAAGGCAGCATAAGTACACCACAAACAGAGGAACTAATGAGACTAATTAAGGTAACACTTGGTAACACTTTACGGTAAGGGTACATGAATTATCATGAATTCATGCATTAATTCATGCATGACTTATGCATTACTACATGCATTAATATCTCATGAATCATCAGGAACTAACAAGAGTTCAAAGTCTTTCATTCATGACTTCATGGATGAACAACACCTTAATTAAAACATTAACTAAGGTGAGTACATCATCATGAATTATGGTTTATTACGCATGATCATGATGCTTTCTATGTTCACAAAAAACATTGATCTTTACTATCTATGGATAAAGCTATTGTTATGGTACATGATTTATCATGAATTCATGCATGAAAAAAAGCATTAATTCATGCATGTAAGACTACTTGAATTATTAAAAATCCACATTACCTTATGCATGCACTGGCTAGACCAGTATATCAATTAAAGTGATAACAAATGTTTTTCATTAATCATGATCTCTGAGTTAAGCATGTTCATGTCTACTTCATAGTAGCCTGCAGGTAAATGGTCAGACCCCAAAATTGGTGGCTTAAAAGTAGGGATGTACCGATCCAATGTTAAAATAATTTTAAAAAGTGCTGAATTAACTAATAAACAATGTCTCACTGTGTGGAAGATACCTGGATCATTCTTTTGTGCAAGGCATCAGGCTAATATACTTTCCTAACTTTCTAAAACAAAATAGGCTACATTCATGAAAAACAAGTAAATATATATATAAATATATACTATAAAATTAAAAGACATTTTATAGCGCATCTTTTTAATGAGGCAGAAACATATGATAGATAGGACAGAAGAAGAAAGGATAACAATCTTTCATTGCGCAAAAGTATTATAATATGAAAGACTTCAATAGCCTACAGAGCGGCACAAAGCATGTGTGCACTGATGCACATGCCGTGCGCAGAATGATGTGCTTGAAGCAACATCGTCATAGCTCACAGAGGCAGCACTTCGCAGTGTTCGAAGCATAGATATCCATAATAAAGGCTAGATGTCTTAAGGCGGAGTCTCTACTGTCATCACTTACCGTCACATCTTGTCACAGGCAGGGCTCTGTGGTACCTGATGATCTGCATGAACACAAATACTCTTATCTCACTGAAATCTTGACAGATTTACAAATGGTTTGGTTTCTTATAAACGTTATTAACGTGGCTATAATTATGGATGCTTGAACAAATTATGAATAATTTTTCATAAGTATGCAGTGTCATAACTACATCCCTGACGTTTATAACAAACCAAACAGTTTGAAAATCGGTAGAAAATTTAGCAAGTTATGGTTATTTAAAAAGTGCAAGCACCCAAGAAAACAATGTTACGAGTGAGCGAGCTGCCTGTGACAAGATGGCCGCCAGGTGCGGACATTGACCTCCATTGGCCAGCAGCGCACGAGACATCTAGCCTTTATTATGGATATCTATGGTTCGAAGCACAAAGGGTGTGAAGCATAGACAGTAAAAGAAATGGACAGAGCGACTCCATAGACTTCAACGGGGAGAATTGAAGTCAGATAGAAGCACTCACTTCCTGATGGCTGAGCGTACTGCGCAGCCTCAGACTGAGCTTGACGACGTAGATGTGACGTGATCAGCCTGTCCGACAGTGGCAAGTCTTCTAGTAGTTGTGCAACATAAAATCTGAATCACCGAATCTTGCAGAGACAGAGAGGGTGAGCAGGAGCAACTTTTGATGAATGAAGCAGGATCTGCAACATCTCTATCTGCGTTTATGCCTCCACGTCCCCCCGATTGCCTCATAGACAGTAAAATTGCCTACGAGCTTCTCCTCGGGTCTGAGTGAAGGCGGAAGAAAGTGAAACTCACATGGCAGATACATGCACGCAGAGTTATGGTGCGTTCACACCGGATGCGATTCGCGCAAGTGATTTACATGTTAAGTCAATGCAGAGACCCAAAATGGCATTCGGCGGTGTGAGTGACGCGAATTGCGCGCTCAAGTTGAAAAATCTGAACTTTGGCGGATATTCGCGCCGCATTAACCAATCAGGAGCTTGCTCTAGTAGTGACAACAATGAGGAGAAAATCTGTATATTAATATCTGGTTCAGACAATATGATTATCACTGTGATAACATTAAATGACATGAAACACAACCCAGTCTCTTTTTGTTAAATGCAAGTTTATGTATGATCAATAATACAAAAGTATAAGTAAAAGGTATAATAAGCTACACATGAAATAAAGCAAACAATTCGCTCAAACATTCAAAGTCAGTGCTAGTATGCTAACGTTACAACTGTAATGTACAGTTATAGCCTAAAAATAAAAAAGTAATGAAACTTCACTTTGCCCTCAGCCTAAACGATTTGCCAGGGAACAAATTATAGATCCATGAGACCAAAGATCAACCGTTAAAAGACTAATTAAAGCTGCTAGCAGCGATGAAAGGGCCCTCGCACATGCACCGCCACCCGGTGGCCTCAGGAAAACAGTGAATAGTGGGCGACATGCATTTAAGCGGGTCAATATAGGAGAAATATGGCAAACTCACTTTAATGTGCCACACTTCCATCTGCCAGCAGGTGGCGCTTCGACTATAACTGAATATTGCCATGTAGAGTCTTCAGGTCAGGACTATTATCAAACATGTGAAGTTTGAGGCAGATCGGACATTGTATACCTGAGTTACAACAACTTCCTGTTTAATGGCGTAAATCACATACAGTAGCACGTATCCACGTATTGCAAGATTTATTGTGTTTCTAGCATGTTTGGGATTTCATGGCATATTTAAACGTTTTTCTGGGAGTGAATTATAGTATTAAGCATCTAATTTCCTGTTGCCAGCAGGTGGCCCTATGACTAACTGAATATTGGCATGTAGATGTGTTTAGGTCAGGACTCTTATCAAACATGTGAAGTTTGGGGCAGATCGGACATTGTATGCCTGACTTACTACAGCTTTCTGTGTCATGGCGAAACATCAGAATTTGTCAGGCCACCACGGACACGCCCTTCAGGGAAAACTCAAGATCTTCACTATATAACATCACCAATGCCTTTAGATTAGACTGACCAAATAGGATGTTGATTTGGTTACATCTCAATGAGGAGTTAATCACAGTGTTAAACATGCCATTTCCTGTTGCCCACAGGTGGTGCTATGACTGTCACTGAATATTGGCATGTTGATGTCTTTAGGCAAGGACTCTAATAAAACATGTGAAGTTTAGGGCAGATCAGACATTGTATGTCCGAGTTACAACAATGTCCTGTTTCATGGCGAAACAACGAAATTTCTGAGGCCGCCACGGACACGCCCTTCAGTGAAAACTCAAGATCGTCGCAATTTAACGTTGCAAAGGGCTTTAGATTAGACTGACCAAATATGATGTTGATCTGATTAAATCTCTATGTGGAGTTGATTAAAGTAGAACATCTGGAAATGGGAAAATTTACAACAATTTAGTAAAGAAAAATCAAAATATCTCACTTCCTGTTGGTTTTCAGATTTCGTACCAAGAGACTTTTTTGTAGGTATTGGGCTGTTACATGTGTCTACCGAATTTCATACCTGTACGTGAAACGTAGCGGGAGGGGCACTTAGTTGAAATGTTGTAGGTGGCGCTATGGAGCCATTTTGCCACGCCTAATTCTGAAACTCATATGTAGATGTCTTCAGGCCAGGACTCTTATCAAACATGTGAAGTTTGGGGCAGATCGGACATTGTATGCCTGACTTACAACAGCTTCCTGTGTCATGGCGAAACATCAGACTTTGTCAGGCCGCCACGGACACGCCCTTCAGGGAAAACTCAAGATCTTCACAATATAACATCACCAAGGCCTTTAGATTAGACTGACCAAATATGATGTTGATCTGGTTACATCTCAATGAGGAGTTAATCACAGCGTAAAACATGCCATTTCCTGTTGCCCACAGGTGGCGCTATGACTGTCACTGAATATTGGCATATTGATGTCTTCAGGCAAGGACTCTAATAAAACATGTGAAGTTTGGGGCAGATCAGACATTGTATGTCCGAGTTACAACAATGTCCTGTTTCATGGCGAAACATCAGATTTTGCAAGGCCGCCACGGACACACCCTTCAGGGAAAACTCAAGATCTTCACAATTTAACGTCGCAAAGGCCTTTAGATTAGACTGACCAAATATGATGTTGATCTGATTAAATCTCTATGCCGAGTTGATTAAAGTACAACATCTGGAAATGGGAAAATTTGCAACAATTTAGTAAAGAAAAATCAAAATATCTCACTTCCTGTTGGTTTTCAGATTTCGTACCAAGAGACTTTTTTGTAGGTATTGGGCTGTTACATGTGTGTACCGAATTTCATACCTGTACGTGAAACATAGCGGGAGGGGCACTTAGTTGAAATGTTGTAGGTGGCGCTATGGAGCCATTTTGCCATGCCTAATTCTGAAACTTATATGTAGATGTCTTCAGGCCAGGACTCTTATCAAACATATGAAGTTTGTGGCAGGTTGGACATTGTATGCCTGACTTACAACAACTTCCTGTTTCATGGCAAAACATCAGATTTTGCGAGGCCGCCACGGACACGCCCTTCAGTGAAAACTCAAGATCTTCACAATATAACATTACCAAGGCCTTTAGATTAGACTGACCAAATATGATGTTGATCTGATTAAATCTCTACGCGGAGTTGATTAAAGTAGAACATCTGGAAATGGGAAAATTTACAACAATTTAGTAAAGAAAAATCAAAATATCTCACTTCCTGTTGGTTTTCAGATTTCGTACCAAGAGACTTTTTTGTAGGTATTGGGCTGTTACATATGTCTACCAAATTTCATACCTGTACATGAAACGTAGCGGGAGGGGCACTTAGTTTAAATGTTGTAGGTGGCGTTATGGAGCCATTTTGCCACGCCTAATTCTGAAACTCATGTAGATGTCTTCAGGCCAGGACTCTTATCAAACATATGAAGTTTGTGGCAGGTTGGACATTGTATGCCAGACTTACAACAGCTTCCTGTGTCATGGCGAAACATCAGACTTTGTCAGGCCGCCACGGACACGCCCTTCAGGGAAAACTCAAGATCTTCACAATATAACATCACCAAGGCCTTTAGATTAGACTGACCAAATATGATGTTGATCTGGTTACATCTCAATGAGGAGTTAATCACAGCGTAAAACATGCCATTTCCTGTTGCCCACAGGTGGCGCTATGACTGTCACTGAATATTGGCATGTTGATGTCTTCAGGCAAGGACTCTAATAAAACATGTGAAGTTTGTGGCAGATCAGATTAGATTAGACTGACCAAATATGATGTTGATCTGATTAAATCTCTAGGAGGAGTTCGTTAAAGTACAACGTCTGGAAATGGCACATTTTGCAACAAAAAATTAAAAATATCTGACTTCCTGTTGGTTTTCAGATTTTGCACGTAGAGACTTTTTTGTAGGTATTGGGCTGTTACATGTGTATACCAAATTTCATAGCTGTACGTGAAACGTAGCGGGAGGGGCACTACGTTAGGTGGCGCTGTCGAGCCATTTTGCCACGCCTAATTCTGAATACCATAACAGACGTAAATTTTCGCCAATTTGGACGAGTTTTGAAAATTTTGTGAGTTTTCGAGCGTGTTTAGGCCCCCAAAAAAGCGATTCATTCGGGAGAAGAAGAAGAAGAAGAAGAAGAAGAAGAAGAAGAAGAAGAAGAAGAAGAAGAAGAAGAAGAATAAAAAACTTTCGAAATCCAATAGGGTCCTCACACCATCGGTGCTCGGGCCCTAATAAACTTTCGAAATCCAATAGGGTCCTCACACCATCGGTGCTCGGGCCCTAATAATAAACTTTCGAAATACAATAGGGTCCTCACACCATCGGTGCTCGGGCCCTAATAAACTTTCGAAATCCAATAGGGTCCTCACACCATCGGTGCTCGGGCCCTAATTATAGCTTGAGACACGCCAGAGAGACATCAGAGCCAGCGGCAGACGGCAGAAGGACTGACCGAGGAAAGGTTGCCCTCGCCGGCGTTGACAAGGGCTGACCGCCGCTGATCCGCTGGAGCTCACAACTCCGAAAACGCTAGATAAAATGTTCAAATAGGCACTCTTTATATAAATAAACCACAGATTTGAGCTTTAAACAACTACATTATTGACTGAAAAAGTCTTAAAACTATGTTTTGTCACACATTAACAGTAGATTTTAACAAAAAAAGACGTGTAAACACAGCCCATGTCAGCCATTTCTCAATGAGACGAGCCAGCTGGCAGAAGCCCCTCCCATGATGCGAATTCGCGTCTGTTGTGCAGTAAATGTCACACGCGATTCGCGCGAATGAAGCGAGTAAACTCAAAATGTTCAAGCGTCCACCTTCGCGCGAATCGCATCCGGTGTGAACGCCACATTAAGCCTTGTTCCCATTCAGTCGGTCACGTTCGACGTACGTCAGACGTACCAACGAATTGGGATCACTTCAGGGAGCCCCTATCAGCTTCGAGATATAGAGAACAGGCCAATGGGCCATTGGCGTGCGAGATTTGCATCTTGCGCTCCGCCCCGCGCCGCGGGTATAAACAGGAAGCGAGAGCGAATGCACGCTGTCATTCACTTCGGAGCCGAACGACATTGATGAAGCAAGACTGCTTTTCTAAAAGAGAGCCTATCTGCAAGAGAGATGCTCCAGAGAACAAGACGGACGCTCTGTGTTGGCGAAAAGGCACAATCAGCGCGACCGCATGTTCACCGCTGCATCAGCATAACAAACTGCTGTTCTCACGGCAACTGTCGGTTTGGTGAGGGCGTTTGTTTCAGTGAGCGCAAACACAGGACTGCACTTACCACCTGTGTGTTGCCGCGGTCTTCCCCTGGGTGCTTCAGCACTGTTTAAAGAGCGTTTCCTCACAAAAGAGCAACACGGGTGTGACACTGCATCTTTTTCAAGACGTCATTCCACTCGTGCGTTTCTGGATGCGGTTGTTTCCTGTCCTGACGGCCACGATCCCTCACGCATAAACATGTTGAGACTGTGTTCGTGGGTGATCCATGTTCTCTCAGGGGAACGGGATCACGTCGACGCGCTGGTCATCTCACCTTCCGCGTGAGGGTTTGAGTGTTCAGCGCGCCGTGTGCCGTCTGGCTGCCGGGTGACAGCGCGGGTTGCCACGGCAACTCTGCGCGCGTCACTCGGCGCCTCCGATGCGCGGTCGAGACTATGATGCCTCAAACGGGGTTGAGTCCCTTCGCTTATACCCCGATCTAGTCTCTTTTCTGGTGCACCAGAGGGGGGACTATTTTGGCTGATAAGCCTGGGTGACCTGAGGATTACAGTGAGGCTTCCCCGCCGCGTACATCTCTGTGGGCCCCTCACTCCTCTATTGCATCACAAGCATGTTGAGACTGTTCGTGGGTGGTCTATGCTCTCTCATGAAAGCATAGCCACGTCGGCGCGCTGTTCTTCTTGCCTTTTTCATAAGGGCTTGAGTGTTCAGCGCGCCGTGTGCCGTCTCACGGCCACGCCCACTGTCTCACGTGTCTGCAGGTAGCTTACAGATGGGATTGCTGGTCCTTGAAAGGGGACCTAGCGTTTCATTTGGGGCTCTAGCAGAGGACAGATGTCAATCGCTGAATCGGAGAGAGGGCTGTTATGTGTTGAAAATTAAGATGATGCTGAGATTCCCACCGTAATAGTGGGCGCTCGTGCTGAATCAGATTCATACTTGACAGCCATGCTTTACCGGATGGCTGAGGCATAGTGCAACGCGTAAATCGCCTTGCCTGCCCCTTGCCTTTTCTCGGATGTGCATTGGAAGGCTTTGGCATTGTGGAACTATTAGTGCCAAAATATGGAACACCAATAGGGCCATAATCTGTATAAAGTTTTCCTCTCTCTCACTACCCTCATCGGTGGGGTGGCAGTGCCACTGGCAAGCCACCTCCGCCCTGCTTAGTGCACGAGGGTAGTTCTGAGCCGAGGTTGAGCTGCGCACAGCGCTGGCCCTTGGCTAGACGATGTCCACCCTGGTCCAGAAACACCATTGACCCGGATTTGGTCTGGAACTTGTCTTCCCCGGAGGGTGAAACCATTAGTAATTCTGTTCCGCCACTGAAAAACAGCCAGTGGTACCCAAATAAAAAAAGAGCAGTTCCAATACCTCTGGGTCTCGGGAGTTCAGGAATGGCAGAGTGTGACGCTACAAAGCCTCGCCGCTTTCATTCCCCTCCCCACAAGAGGGCGAGAAGGGCAGTGTGTGACGCTACAAAGCCTCGCCACTCTCATTCCCCTCTTCTCAGCGGTGCGTGGACAACAGTGCGCGATGCTATGCCTCGCCACTCTTGTTCCCCGCTGAGGAAGGAGGTGAGGCAGACCGTGTGCAACGCCACAAAGCCTTGCCACGCTCAGCCCCTCCTTCATTTGGGAGCGCGCTTGGCGGTGGTGGACGCTCCCATGCCTCGCCACCCTCAGACGCCTCTCCCTTCGCCAGCAGGGGGCGCCGGCTGTGGGAACGCACTCAAGCGGCCTCCCCACACTCGCACGCCCCCTCCGCGGACGCAGGTAAGTGTTGCACAGCACACTCAGATCCCACTTCGGGCCACTCCATGCCGCCCGAGTCGGATCCCTGCATTCCGTGTCGCTGCCCCGCTGCGGGTACGTCTGTGATTAATCCCCTTGCTCCGTGTCTGGAAGCCTGGCTAGAGCTTCCCAGCCCGTCTCGGGGCCGTACCATCAGACTCGGCTATGCGATTCAGTTCGCCAGGCATCCCCCTAAGTTTGGGGGCGTTCACTTCCCAGTAGCGAAGGAGAACGCCCCCGTGCTCCGGGCGGAGATCGCAGTCCTACTGGCGAAGGACGCGATGGAGCCGGTCCCTCCAGCCGATATGAGGTCCGGGTTCTACAGCCCGTACTTCATTGTACCCAAGAAAGGCGGCGGGTTATGGCCGGTCTTGGACCTGCGATTCCTGAACCGGTCCCTTCACAGGCTGCCGTTCAGAATCCTAACGCAGAAGCGCATCTTCAGGTGCGTCCGTCCCCAAGATTGGTTTGCAGCGATCGACCTGAAGGACGCGTACTTTCTCGATTCCCCTCGACCGGCCCTTTCTGCGCTTCGCGTTCGAGGGACGGGCATGTCAGTACCGCGTCTTGCCCTTCGGCCTGTCTCTGTCGCCCGCGTCTTTACGAAGGTTGCGGAGGTGGCCATTGCCCCCATGAGAGAGCATGGTGTTCGCATTCTCAACTACCTCGACGACTGGCTGATCCTTGCCCAGTCGTGAGAGCAGTTGTGCGAACACAGGGACAAGGTGCTCAGTCACCTCAGCCAGTTGGGACTTCGGGTCAACTGGGAGAAGAGCAAACTCTGTCCCACACAGAGGATCTCTTTTCTCGGTATGGAGATAGACTCGGTCGCCATGACAGCGTGCCTCACCGAGGAGCGCGTCCAGTCAGTGTTGAACTGCTTGAATTCGTTCAAAGGCAGGACAGCGGTACCACTGAAACATTTTCAGAGGCTCCTGGGGCATATGGCATCCGCAGCCGCAGTAACGCCGCTCGGATTGCTTCATATGAGACCGCTTCAACGCTGGCTACACGATCAAGTCCCGAGATGGGCGTGGCACAGCGGTTCCCTCCGTGTCCAAGTTACTCCGAGGTGCCGCCAAACCTTCGGCCCATGGTCGGACCCTTTGTTTCTACGGGCGGGAGTTCCCCTAGAACAAGTGTCCAGGCACTCCGTTGTCTCCACGGATGCCTCATCCACGGGTTGGGGTGCCACGTACAACGGGCTTGCAGTTTCGGGTCTGTGGACGGGGCCTCAACTGCAATGGCATATCAATTGCCTCGAGTTGTTAGCAGTTCGTCTTGCACTCAGCCGCTTCAAAGTTCCGCTCAGAGGCAAGCACGTTCTGGTCCGTACGGACAACACTACGACCGTTGCGTACGTCAAAAAATTGGTTCCCGGAACTAGTGCTCCTTGCGACAGCACCTCCCTGGCCCATTCCTCTGAGAAAGGACCTCCTGACTCAGAGACAGGGCACCCTATGGCACCTGCGTCCAGACCTCTGGAAACTCCATGTCTGGTCCCTGGACGGGACGCGGAGGTTCTAGGTGACCTACCGCAAGCGGTAGTTGACACCATCACTTCCGCTAGAGCCCCCTCTACGAGGCGCCTCTATGCGTTGAAGTGGAACCTGTTCGTCGATTGGTGCTCTTCTCGCCGAGAAGACCCCCGAAGATGTTCGATCAGATCTGTGCTTACCTTTCTACAAGATGGGTTGGAGCAAAGGCTGTCTCCCTCCACCCTCAAAGTCTATGTTGCCGCTATCGCCGCTAATCATGAGCTAGTAGATGGAAAATCTCTAGGTAAGCACGATCTGGTCGACAGGTTCCTTAGGGGGGCGAGGAGGTTAAATCCGCCTCGTCCTCCCTCCATACCCTCTTGGGACTTAACTCTGGTGCTAACTGCATTACAGAGAGAACCCTTTGAGCCTCTGCAGTCAGCTGAGTTGAAAATTCTGTCGTTAAAGACAATACTCCTGACTGCGTTGGCCTCCATCAAGAGGGTAGGGGACCTGCAGGCATTTTCGGTTGACAAATCGTGCCTGGAATTCGGGCCCGGTAACTCTCATGTGATCATGAGACCCCGGCCTGGATATGTGCCCAAGGTTCCCACTACTCCCTTCCGGGACCAAGTGGTGAGCCTGCAAGCGCTGCCTTCGGAGGAGGCAGACCCAGCCCTAGCTTTTCTCTGTCCCGTCCGTGCTTTCCGGACTTACGTGGACAGAACGCAAAGCTTCAGGACCTCAGAGCAGCTCTTCGTCTGTTACGGAGGACAGCGAAAGGGAAAGGCTGTCTCCAAGCAGAGGATGGCCCACTGGATAGTGGATGCCATCGTCTTGGCTTATGAGTCCCAAGACGTGCCCTGTTGTTCGCTGTTGTTCATCAAATGTTTTATAAACCATCAGGAAAAAGCATTGAGAAGAAGTGGGCTAATGTGCTCAGGTGATGACATTTATTTTAGTACACTTCACCAAAAAACACACTACAAAATGATTGTGTAAAACTCAGTAAACCTTGATATTATTACTTGTGACATGAGAACAAAATATATGCAAACATGTATACAACTAAATTAACGATCTCCTAAATATTTCCTAATTTCACTAAACATTTTAATTTAGTTACGTGATTTTTTTATCGTTATTTAAAAGGGCTTAAAATGGCTTATTTCTGCTTTTGTAGACTCATTTTGAAAATATAAGCACCTCATTTGTATGTGCAAACTGGGTGCCGGTGTGCTGAGACGTCATGCTCAGCTAGATTCGCCTAGAACTCGTTCATCTTCGGATGCGGGTCGCGCGCGCTGTTACAAAAAAACGCTGCACACCGCCAGGCGAAATGGAGTCTTGCGCACCCAACGCGCACGACCGCCCACTCCACGTTGACGTCATTTTTGTATGGAACGCCAAAAGGTTCAAAATACGCCAGTAACCAAACGCCTGGTTTATAGAAAACGCCATTATTTACGCCGTTTAAGACGAAAAGACGGCGCAAAATACGGCGTTCTGTAGTACAAGAGGCATAAATGACGGCGTTTTCACCGCAGAAACGCCGTTAATATCTGCGGTTTTGATCTGATCCAAAACGCTGTTCATTTCGCCGTTTGTCGTTCCATATTACGCCGCCATTTACGGCGCTTCAGTCTGTCAAAGACGCCGTAAAAAGCAGCGTTTTCTTTAATATTCAAACCAGCTCCTCCTTTTACTACACAGCCCAGCCCCATTAAAAGGCGGTAAGACCTGTGTAGTAGAATGTCGATCCACCTTAAGAGTCCTGTCTTTTATTGCTATTGCGACTGATATTTGGACTTTCATCGTGTGATATTTGTATTTTTTCATTGGGCATATGTGTATGCGCCTTTTCCTATATTCAAAAGTACAACTATTTTATAATCTTTTGTGTAGGTTATTGTTTGTGAAAACCACAGAGATATAATTTGCATAGGTAGATGCTCAAGGTTTGCAAGTTGGCGAAAACAAACTTGTTTGTGTGGGAAATATTTTTTTACCAAATATTTTTTTTTCAGCAACATACAGTTGCAAATATGTAAAAAAAACCCGAAAGAATAATACAAAACAATCGAAAAAGAGAGAGAGAGTAATATGTTCGGACCTCAGACTTGAACTCCTGTCACTGCCTCATGAACAAACCTCTACGCAAATGATAGCTCTGTGGTTTTCACAAACAATAACCTACACAAAAGATTATAAAATAGTTGTACTTTTGAATATATGTTTAAGGAAAAGGTGCATACACATATGCCCAATGAAAAAATACAAATATCACACGATGAAAGTCCAAATATCAGTCGCAATTAGGGCTGGGTGATATATCGCATGACATTGTTATGCGCATCTCGTCAGTAAAGCCGGTTCCTTGATTAGTAGTAAATCGCCATCACCTGCTTTCGGATGGAGCAGCATTTCCTACACAGAGCCGTAGTTCACTGACAAGCTGAGCCATATCGCATTAATTATCGCAGGTGATACGTCCGTGATAATTAATGCGATATGGCTCAGCTTGTCAGTGAACTACGGCTCTGTGTAGTAAATGCCGCTCCATCTGAAAGCAGGTGATGCCGATTTACTACTAATCAAGGAACCGGCTTTACTGACGAGATGCGCTTAACAATGTCATGCAATATATCGCCCAGCCCTAGTCGCAATAGCATTAAAAGACAGGACTCTTGAGGTGGATCGACATTCTACTACACAGGTCTTACCGCCTTTTAATGGGGCTGGGCTGTGTAGTAAAAGGAGGAGCTGGTTTGAATATTATAGAAAACGCCGCTTTTTACGCCGTCTTTGACAGACTGAAGCGCCGTAAATGACGGCGTAATATGGAACGCCAAATGGCGAAATGAACGCCGTTTTGGATCGGATCAAAACCGCCTATATTAACGGCGTTTCTGCGGTGAAAACGCTGTAATTTACGCCGCTTGTACTACAGAACGCCGTATTTTGCGCCGTCTTTTCGTCTAAAACGCCGCAAATAACGGCGTTTTCTATAAACCAGGCGTTTGGTTACTGCCGTATTTTGAACCTTTTGGCGTTCCATATTTTTGCTGCGCGCACCCTCGCGCTCTTGCGGACGTGTTGAGTATAAACAAGGCTATGAGCTGTGTCCCAAAGTGAAGGGCGCGCACTTCGAAGGCCGCATTTGAAGTGCGATTGCGTCACAGCGGCACTACGAAGGGTGTCCCAATGTGAAGGCTGCACCCTCTGAAGGCCACATTTGATGTGCGATTGCGTCACAGTGGCACTACGAAGGGTGTCCCAATGTGAAAGCTGCACGTCCGAAGGCCGCATTTGAAGTGCGATTGCGTCAAAGCGGCGCGACGAAGGCTGCCGCAAGTCTAAAGCGACTTCAAAATGCGCCCTCCGTTTCTCAGGCAAAGAAAGGGTACAGCAGATGGAACCTTACCACAACTTCGCAGCCTACCCTATCCCAGAATTCATAGCACACTGGTGACTACAGTATTTGACTGGTCCGCATTCCCGCGGCACTCGATCAGATTTCTCGCGGCACGGGATTACATTTCCCAGTGAAAGACGGTAGCGGTCGGCAAGTCTAGCCTGCATACTATTGAACACAACAGCGCAACCGCTTGAACTTGGAAGTAAACAAAACGTTTAGTGCATTAGCACAGTCCCCAGTTCCCTGCCCTGAGCAACCTAGCAAAACTTTAATTTCCCAATTTGAACTTGCATAAATGTTATTTATTTCTCAACCATTCTCTCAAGAAGAGGAATCAGTCCATTTTCTCCCTTTTCGCTCTTTCTTTATTTTTTCTTTTATCTTTCTTTTTTCTGCACTTTCTTTAAATAGCCTACAAATTAGATCTGCGCGGGGCTGTTTTTTCGTCCCGCTCCCTCTATATGATCTATTGCGCACTGCACCCTCCCGCTCGCGCTTCAAATTCACTCCGTGCTCACGCGCTATAAATTATTTTATTCCCAACCCGACCGATCCAGCTAAATTTAGATTTCATTTCCAGGATCTCTCTTTTAAATTTCCCCTACAGAAAGAGAGAGGTTGGGGATAACAAAAGTAATAGGCTATGTTGGCCATGCAATCATTTCTTTATTTTTCTTATCATACTGTCAACACCGTAGCTAAAAATATCACAGACAAAAATAGCCTAAATCAAATGCGACGTCACTCAAAACTATAAGTCAAATGCAAATAAACAAAAACTGCTGACTTTACTGCAAAATAAAGTATTTTATATGAATGAATGAATGTTGCTCACTGACGACGGTCCATTAGGCTACCGAAAGTCTCCTCCAAAGGCTGAATGTAAAGTCGTGGCCGGGATGCACAGAACAATTTCTCTATATTATTATCATTATTATTAATATTTTATGCAAGTTATTTGTAAAAGAAATAAAGTAATTGCTGTCTATTGTTCATTTTCGTTAACTTGAAATGTGTAGGCCTATAGGCTAAATAAAAGAGCTTGTTCTGTAGCCTACATTGTTTATTTTTGTAATGCAAGTTATAATTTGTACATTAAACAAATTCATATATGTTCATACATATATTTTCTTGTCATGTAAATTAAAATGTGTAAATGAAAATAAATTGGTCTATACATTACTTAAAGAAGGCTACTTTTTACAACTATTCATACAATATAACTTAAGTTTAACATCAGAAACAACAGAAGTTTAAACTAACAGCTAAAACAGAAGAACACATTTATATGTACACTTTAATTGAGCTGAGCGGGAGACGCTGGTGGAGCTGGACCGGGATGGGGGATAATGCACAATAGAGACCAGGCCTGTGCCAGCGGGACATCATCTTCATCTGGAATGAGTGCATATTTCCACTGTCCGAAGGTTTGCGGGCCTGAATCGGTCGACGGCTGCCATCAGTGCCATGTCATAAAAAGTACAATGCATCTGAGATGGTGTGAGTTGAATAAAAATAAGTACTTAAATAAAGACTTGGACGTAAATGTATAAATGTTTAAAATATATTGTAACCGTTACATTTAACATAATAAACAATAGTTGCAATTTAATGATTAAATATTTACGTGCCTGTGGTCCGGTTTCCCATCGTCGCAGGCTTTGAAGCACGTCAAAATCCAATAAAACTTATAAAAAGGAAAGAAAAAAAACTGTTCCGCTCCATTTCTCTTTTTAAAATCTCCTCGCGAACGTCCGCTGTCAGTTGTCACGCACCTGCCAGCCCATTCAACAACGCTCGGTTCAGTGTTGCCAAGTCTGGAATTGGGCTGCATTTACTGTTGATGTGGGTTGTTTGTAGCCTATAGCCTAGTCCACAGGTTTAAATTGTCTTTACTTTAGCAATATTTCTACCGGGCCCACGCCACGTTTTGGCATATTTTGCCACATTTTGGCCGTGATTCCGCTACTTTTGATTCGCAATTGGAGGGGTTTTGCTGTGCAGACCTGGCAACCCTGTCCCTCGGTTATAGAGAAGATTCACATTCAAGATTGGTTATTATATCATGCTGTGTTTAAGTGCATGATGCATAGTTTCGTGTGTTTATAAAAAATGCAGCTTTGTGTGTTCAGAAGAACTGAAATAGTGACATAGGTCTACCACTGGTACTTGAACAGTTCATGGGAAAAATGGTAATATTATGTTTAATAAGAAAAGAAAGTAAGCTTAAATATATAAATGAGCAAATTCACATTTAAAAATGTAATGTTAAGTATTTATGTATTCTTTTCTTTGTGTGTTGTTTTCTTTTTAAGGTTATCAACCTTATCGAATCATTGAGCCAAACTGTAAAATTACTGTCTGACCTGACAAAATTACTAAATACAAGAGCTGAAAAGTGATTTGGAGTTGTTCCCTTTGTCCCCTGTGATTGACTGATGCTTTTGTCAAGTTAGAAGCAAGTAGCCTACTGATGCAAAATTCTCAGATAACTCGACAAAGGGAAGAGATATTGATGCGCGTACTGTAGGCCTAATATAGACTTTTTATGCAATAGTTTGTTGAGCCTTTTCTGTAAACAGTTTTAACTGTTTGTTTCTGTGCATGTGAAGAACAATTATAGTGCTCTCTACTCCATTGTGATCTAACAAACACCCGGGCGAAAGTAACAGGATTTAGAAACCGCAATACACTTCAGCAAGATAAAGTATAACAATATGAATATTGAATCATCTTGAATCATCATCGTGATGACTGTCGTAACCAAACGCATGACACAGCTCTTAATGGAGAATGAATGAGTGACAGCGTTAGGGAGGGTGGAAGAGTTTACGTGAACTTAAATTTAACAACTTAAATATTCATCTGTACCTCACATTAAACTATGAAAAAGCTTAAGAAAACGGTGTGTAAAGGCTTGAACTTTCATGTTCATATTCATGTCATTTCACAATTATGCCATAACACATTGTTCATCAGTGTTTCAAAGGACCAAGTCGTCACCACTTTAGTTGAGGGGCCACACACATGATAAAGTCATGATAAGCTAATGCTTAGTTAATGATGACTACTGTATTTAAATGTCAACAGAATTCATGTGATGTGTGCTGAGATTGGCCAATTTTGGGGTCTGTCCATTTACCTCCAGGCTACTATGAAGAAGACATAAACATGCTTAACTCAGAGATAATGATTAATGAAAAAATTCATGATGATGTACTCACCTTAGTTAATGTTTTAATGAATGAAAGACTTTGAACTCCTTGCATGCAGTAATGCATAAGTCATGCATGAATTAATGCATGAATTCATGATAATTCATGTACTCTTACCGTAAAGTGTTACCCACTTTATTTTACAGTGTCATTATTACAATTAACAAGACACACCTGAACTAATGCTGCGTTCCAGGCAGGTTTTTGAGCCTGTAAGTTACGACGTCAAACCATGACTCACAACTTTGTAGCGTTCCTGGCAAAGTCACGCCAAACTGGCTGTGCGCAGGGAATTGTGGTAGCTAAATGTAAACAAAGCATGGCGGACCGTATGGGGCGTATGCTTATTTACAATCATTTATATTGCCAAAGGTGCTTACTCCTTGCTTATTTGAGGGAAACAGAGGAGAAAAACGGTGCATAAGGCAAGAGAAGCTGTTATACCTTTTATTTCAGTTATTTGTGTACGACTTTCATGAACACCGCACCCGTAGGGGCTGTCATTGTTGTTTCGTGGGCTATGTGATATCAGAGCGCGTAATTGGGAGTACATCGATCTAGTACGAGTTCATGAGTGGGAAGTCACGGGTTTGACTGCTGTTCCAGTGCACTTTCACGGTCAGAAGGTTGAAAAAAACATGGGTTACGGGTTGCCTGGAATGCGGTATAATGACTCTAATCAAATCTGTAACCAAGGAGACCAACAAGCAGGGGACAGGGGAAGACTGAACTAATTAAGAAACTGGGAGATTAACAATGAAACTCAACACAATGAAAACTGAATGAAAGCAGATCATATATGTGACAGGTACATACTAACATGCAATAAAAGATGGAGAATGTTACATAATAGCTTGAAAATTGAATTAAACATAAACAGTAAAGAGTTAAATTAGGAAATAATATTTACACCTACCAGTCCCACTTTATATTAGGTGTATTTAACCTTACTAAGATTTAAACGTATTATGTGATACAACTCTCGTATAGTGTATACATGTTTTTACATTGTACTTATATTTAAAATAAAAAAACCCTGCATATAATTATATATGTAATTACACTGTTGACCCTTCCTTTATCCCTTAACCCCCCTTAAACCTAACCATACCAACAAACCTGTCTCTAACCTTACCTGTATCCCACCTCGATAACAGCACCTCGATTTTCAATATAACATGAACACAATAAGTACTACACCAAACATTTTTTTTTACAACATTAGGACCTATACCTAAATAAAGACAACATCCTACTAAGCTACTTTCACCTTTTTTTTCTTAATTTTCTACCTGTATGAAATCCCCCAAAAACTGTTTTTATATATAATTTGGGAAGCACTAAACCTATTCTAGCATACTTTTAAGGGAAGAAAATGTAATGATACATTTATGTTAATATCACTTTAGTATCACTAACATTGTAACGTTTTGCAGGCTCTTGCAATGGCAATACAGGAGGCCAAACAACAGCACCCCGATATGCTGGTGACTAAGGCCATAGTGGTCAGGGAAACAGATTCTTCATATGAAGAGAAACATCAAACATATGAGGTACAGCAAAAATACAGTACATTGGTTATTGGAAGTTGATATTTGACCATATTAAGTGTAAAGTGAAATGAACTCAAATTCATTTGAATTATAGGGTTTATTTCTGCAGTTGAATGATTACATCTCTCTCTCTCTCTCTCTCTCTCTCTCGTTCTCTCTCTCTCTCTCTCTCTCTCTCTCTCTCTCTCTCTCTCTCTCTCTCTCTCTGTGTGTGTATGCTGTCCATTTGTCCACCTGTTCCAGTCTTGATCATGCTGTTTGGAACATGGACAGAAGATCAACTCTGCTTCTATATATTCGGATCAAAATACGTTGACTTACGACTGAACGGTGTCCTCATTCAAATCACCCATTAACTTACTCCCTCATCATCACACCCCACTTTGTTCCTCTTAGAAGTAAATGTCCCATCATCTGGTGTCATTACAATTTTCATTACAGAGTACTTTCCCCATATCAACAGTAATTTTTGTCATCTGCAGTCTTGTATAAATGTCAGTAGTTTAACATTATATTTTTTAAGTTACATTTAATTCAGCTTAGTTCCTACAAAAACCTTTTTTGAGCTCACAGCTTTTTATGGACTCTATATATTTCTCGATTAAAAAAAAAAAATTCCCGGAGATTTGGGCTTTCATTTAGAATTCATGCATGACTTTCAAGGATTCACCTGAGAAAGTATAAGAATGGACAGAGAAGCTTGCTGGACTGATACAATTGACCCTCAAGTCATCCTTAAGACATTCTTCATTCAGACGAATACAATCAGAGTTATATTAAAAAATGTCCTGGCTCTTCCAAGCTTTATAATGGCAGTGAATGGTTGATTTTAAGTCCATAAAAGTGCTATCCATCTTTCCATCCAGTGGCGGATTTAGTAATTTGGGGGCCCCAAGCAAAATACAGGAATGGTTGCCCTATACAATTGCACATTTACAAACTTGAGGTTCCTTTCACTGTTGTGATGATTGCTGCTGCACGACCGTGTCCCATAATTGTGTCCAAATTATTATTATTATTATTATTTTTTCAGGTACATGTTATAAATAATTGCTTTTGTCATGTTGTAGATCCCTTGTTCACGTGTAAACAGGTAATAACAGTATTAGAGTAGGTTGGACACTAGGTGGTCATTTGTGGCTGTCTAATTCTAAACTGTAAAATATTTTTCCCCCACAAATTTAAATTAAACTTAAAGAAATTATTACATGCATAAGAATTATTTCAACCAAAAATGTGTGCCTGTGTGGAAAGTGCATGTGTCATCTACTTGGGTCCTTGAGTGAGCGCCATTTAAAACGATAAATATATTGTACCCACTGTTGCTCCGTATTTAATTATAAATTCAAATGCATGATATTTTCATTTGTAGGGCCCTATGAAATCTGTTTTATTTTTTTCCAAATACCATAAAAAAATGTCCAGATTACTTTTTTTCTGTTTTAATTTGATCTGGATTGTTATATTAAATTTTATGAATCAAAAAGCATGTCTAATTAATTGAAATCGTGAAACTTTATTAATTTAACAGCAATTTATTAAAAGTTTAACAAAATATACATTTATTTGTTTTATGTATTTAATTTTTTCTGGTAATCAAATGAAGGCATACAACATTTATCTTTCATTCCAATGAAAATTAAACAAACCCTTTAATTTTTGTACATTCAAAGTGTTACACAACAGAGGTTTAGGCCTACTGTTAAAATTGTTACATTTAGATTACATTTACATTAAGACATACATTATTCTGTCCAAACTTTTATTTTGACCGGTTGCCTTCAAGACCTTTTTCTGTGTATATGTTATGATCATAGTTTCTCTCAAATGAAATGCTTGTGAAGTGTAGGGCCCAATGATTTCCGCGATGCAGAAACTGTGGACGGAATAGCGGAATCCAGTCATAAAATGGAATTTACTTTTCAACACGGAATGTCACGGAATTTGTACAATTTTGGATGATTAAATCCAATGCAAGTCAGTACACAATCAAATCACGATATGGACAAGTGTATGTGAATATCAAACGGCAAAAATACTATTTAAATATGAGTCATGCATGTTTTGTGTGTCTGTGTGAATTAATTGTTCAGACGAGCACCATGAGCGTCGCACGTGCTTCAGTAGAAAACAAAACCGTGTGTCTGTGCCCTTCATTGACTGTGACGTTTCGTTTTTATGAATGGATTCTGTGATCCTGTACGCGTTTTCTGAATCGCGTAAATCATTGGGCGCTCAGCAACTACTTGTTTCTGAACTCACTTCAGCACTGAACTCGCTTCTCGTAGGCTATATAAGGGAAAGGCTATATAAAAATCATTTTAGGCCTAATGGTTAAGTCTATATTACTTTTAGCAGTTTTATGGACTTCAAAACAGAAACAGCCATTCACTGCCATTATAAAGCTTGGAAGAGCTAGGACATTTTTTATATAACTCTGATTTTATTAATCTGAAAGAAGAAAGTCATATACACCTAGGATGACTTGAGGGTGAGTAAATCATGGGCTAATTTTCATTTTTGGGTGAAAATTAAAATCGCAATTAATAGCAATTTTGGATGTTGAAGCATAGCATTTTGGAAAATTCGCATATCAACCCATATAGACAAAACAACAAACATGTCCACCAAATTGAAAATACATGTTGCATTTTGGGTTGCGGGCAAGTTGTGTTAAGTATTATACCAAACAAGTCAATTTCCTTGCTTTATCTTGGTCAACCCAATGTCTCCTGTGTGTTCAACCTGAACCCAGCTCCATTCTAAAATAAATGCTAAAAAAAAAAGCTAGTGAGTTGCCTATTAGATGCCATATTAAGGAAACATTACCTGACTGTTCCAAAAAATAATTATACTGCTGTCTTATAAACTTTGTTGTCTGCATTCTAAGCAATCCTTACAGATAAAGCAATCCCATAATACATTTTAATGGCTTTAAAAAATCCAAGATGTTGGACGAAGTTAGAAAAATAAATAATGTTTATAAATAACTAAACATTTTGTCATTTCTCACATTACTTTATTTAAATCAAGAGTTGAGTCTTCTGTGTGGAGTGCTATTTGGTATGATATTGTAGAATGTTTAAAATCTGTTCTATGTGATAGTTGTTTCAGGATGTTTTGCCTTAGAAGGCAGTAGACAAAGCAACTCACTAGATTTTGTTGAAGTTACTAAAATTATGCTTGATCAACAAAATTAAGTTTTTTTTATCATTGTTATTATTTAAATGTGTATCATTCAAGGATCTGTTTGAATCTGTTTCAGGTCTTTTTAAATTAAGTTATGCTGTATGATTTTGACATATATTTGTAATTATATGCTTGCTGAATGTGAGCTTGTGGGTTTCCCATCTCTCTAAATTGCCAACATACAGCATTAATGTTACAATAACTCTGGTATCTGTATATTACATTCAAAAGAATAAAAAAAACATACAATTGTTTTATCATGCATTGAAAAAACATTTTCACTCTAAAAATGCTGAGTTGTTTCAACCCAGCATTTTTAGAGTTTAAGTTTACAACTTTTTTAATCACACAAGGGACAAGTAGGCTGTAAAACTACATACATCAAACTACATTTTAACCAAATTAAAACACATAAACCATATTAAAACAGTCACATATTATGTATTGCAACATGCTTCAAAATAAGTCCAATCGCTCATCGCTGACCTATTAAAAAAACACACACATTAAGTATTTTTAAAAATTCAGATTACAAAGACGTATGGCCTCTGGCACTAAAGTTATGTAAATCATATTGGGTGCCTTATTGTGTCAATCAATGCCACCTGTGAACAATCAAAAGTTATCTACGAACAATTAAAATACTCTTTTTCAAAGTTAATCTTATAGTATAATAATTTGAGTGTACGACTGTACAGTCAAATGGGATTCTCTATTGTCTGGTTATTCCTCTTAGATCTTTAGAATCTGTCATGACATAAAAAATAAATTAGAAAAACAGACCACTGGAACAAATAATGTGAAATCCTGTACCTGATGGTCTGTGCATGGTCTGAAACATTTATATTCATTAAACTACTGCCTCACTCTCTCATTTACACTTTCTTTTCATAGTTTTATTGTAACATATTGCTTAATGTTATGTTTACTGTATTTCCATTCATTCTAAATAAAATTCAGAAACTTCAATAAACCACTCAATGGCATTGTGGTGTCTTATTACAAAATCAAACATTATTAGCGACATTTTTGGTGAATTAAAGAGAATTTCACATACACTGTTAACATACACTGAAAGTTTTGTCAGTTCTAAATCTAATTCATGTGGTAATATCTACAATAACTGTTTTTGTTTAAATGAAATAAATGATTTAATATTACTGATTATAACTGAGTACAACGTTTGATATGATCTTTTTTGTTTTATATGATGGAAGTCCTTTTCCACTGTTGTGAACTTCTGTTGTTTCTTGAAGTAGAGACCAGGAGAACTTGGATAGGTTTTTCAGCAGGATTCTTTATTGAGAAAAACGTGCTGTCTTTCCGCTGAGGTTCCAAGTCTGACTAAAGCCAGTTGAACATTGTATTTTATATACATTTCAAGGGGAGGGATTATACAGCAGGGGAGGAGACACTCTAAGCAATACAATGCTTGATTTAATCAGCATAACCGTGTCAATCAAATGCATAGATGCTAATCCAATCACTCAGCATAACAGTGTCACTCAAATGCATAGATTCAATCAGCCTACCACTCAGGGGCTCCAAAAGTCATTAAAGACAAATGGTGCTCATTTTAGAAACAATGAAGAGAACAGGAACAGGCCTGGAAAATAAAGGTTTTGGGAAACCTGCCCAGACAGAGTATCACCAATCTCTGAGCTTGTTATGCTAAATGGTCAGGAAGTGCATAAAGACAAACCCATGAGCTGATTAACTTGATCATGCTAGAATGTAGTCAATCTTTACCTTAAACTGTTCCACAATATATTTCAAACATTAATACATTTGTAATCTTACATTTCCCCCTTTGAGAGTTCTAATAACTCTCACAAAATACAAATTTAGACACTTAAAAGTTAATTCTTGTAACTTGTGATCGTTACAGGCACATATTACTGTTTCTGTGTTGATTGTCTGTAGTGACGAATGACATGCTGCCACAGAAACAAACATGCCACTAGGGTCCGTGAAGTTCATTACGGGCAATATTCTTTTGTGGTTGGAACATTCCTTGTGAGTCCTTTGTTGACCTTACAGATTTCTGAACCATGAAGAATTATCTTCAGTCATCTGATGTAATTTTGCTGAAAGATCAAGAATGTCTTGTTGGATTTTGTTCAAGAGTCCTTGACCACCATGTTTGTGCATAAGTGAGTCCTTGAATGCAGCCATCTTCTTTGTTGGTGGTAGGAGAGCAACCAGGGTGCACCTGCCATTGAATTGGCTGAGCAGGATGTTATATACAGACGTTCTTATGGGGCACCGTTTGTAAAGCGGCTCACGCTGAAAATAACAGCAACATTTTGACACATTTAGCTTCAAACAATGTTTAAAAAACTGGTATGAATTTTTGGCGGTCACTTTTTTAGCACATTTACAACAATATTTGTCAACTTAGAGATATTTTAAATAGTTAAATCTAAATGTTAAATCTAAATGTTAATTGTTAAATCTAAATGTTAAATCTAAATCTAAATGTTATATCTAAATGTTAAATCTAAATCTAAATCTAAATGTTAAATCTAAATGTTAAATCTAAATCTAAATGCTAAATCTAAATCTAAATGTTAAATCTAAATCTAAATGTTAAATCTAAATCTAAATGTTAAATCTAAATCTAAATGCTAAATCTAAATGTTAAATCTAAACGTTAAATCTAAATGTTACATCTAAATCTAAATGTAAAATCTAAATGTTAAATCTAAATGTTAAAACCGGTTATCTGCATTCTGAATTTGCATATTAGTTAAATATTTAGTTTCACCCGAAACATTTAGATTCAACATTTATATTTAACATTTAGATTTAACATTTAGATTTAGATTTAGATTTTGTATTTAGATTTAACGTTTAGATTTAACATTTAGATTTAGCATTTAGATTTAGATTCAACATTTAGATTTAGATTTAACATTTAGATTTAGATTTAGATTTAACATTTAGATTTAGATTTAGCATTTAGATTTAGATTTAACATTTAGATTTAGATTTAACATTTAGATTTAGATTTAGATTTAACATTTAGATTTAACTATTTAAAATATCTCTAAGTTGATAAATATTGTTGTAAATGTGCTAAAAAAGTGACCGCCAAAAATTCATACCAGTTTTTTAAACATTGTTTGAAGCTAAATGTGTCAAAATGTTGCTGTTATTTTCAGCGTGAGTCGCTTTACAAACGGCGCCCCATACGTTCTTCCCATCATGTGCCACCCATGGGATTCCTGCTCCTACTGAAGGCAGGTGTGGCATGCAAACGTTCTTTCCAGCAAACAAGGTGTTTCTTGACATATTCATCAGCTGTAAGAATATGTTGTTTCTGGAGTCTGCACTTTGTGCGATATCCATGATGAGTAGTAGCAAGGCAATCTTGATCATGTTGATGGAAGACTGAAGTTCCCGTAGATTATTCTCTGCGTTGTGTTTTTTTTTTTTTCTTCTTGACAGTTGACTCAGTAGTGGGTCTAGTTGTCCTTCAGAGGTTGTGGCTTCATACGCAGGCGAGAAAGTGCATGCGTATGGGTCTGGGGACAGCCTTCAAGTGGTATCTGCACAGATTAAGACTAGTGTGGGAATGGCCTATAAGGAAGTCTTCACCGCAGAGTTGGCCCTCGAATGCCTGTTGCATTCGGTTCTTTCCTGGGCTCCTCACTGTTCCGTGTCCTTTCCTATCCCTTCAATCACTTGAGCTGAACCATCAACAAACAACTTCAATTCTGCATTCTCAATGGGAGTTTCTGCTATTTCATTCGTAGTTGCGTATGTAAGCATAACACAATCATGAGTCATTTCATCCTCTAACAAAACTTCACACTGCATGAAAAGTGGGATTTTCGACCCCGTAAACGCCTGTAGACTCCCGGAAATCTTCCTAATTTTCGGCAGTTTTCGACAATTTAGAGGCAGCGAACGTTGCGTTCGTCTGTGCCACAAATTGTCGTAAACGAACCATGACATAGGTGGAGAGCCCCCCGCTGAGAGACCGCGCGGAGGTGCGACGCCTCTAATTAGCATATGAATAGCAGCGAAACCAGAGAGTCAACGGCCAGACTTGAATTTACTCACTCATATTGGCTGAGGCCACTACTTTTAAACAAGAAAAATCCCTCGTGATTGGTTGGCAGATCACTGCAAACCAATCATTATTGGTCCCCCTGGCTCATTATAAATGTAAACCCCAATAATAATAAAAATAATAAATATATAATAAATATATAATTTATGTTGTAATAATTTATGTTTTATATTAATGTTATTGTGCTATGAAGTATTCATACCATCAAGGAATATATGGGAAAATTATACGGACCGTGCCGTTTATTCAAAGAAAGAGCTTCATTTATAAACACACAGCTGTTCATTCAAAGAAAGAGCTTCATTTATAAACACACAGCTGTTTATTCAAAGAAAAAGCTTTATTGTTAAACACACAACTATGTACAGTGCAGCAGTAATGTCTCGTAATGTAATGTAAAGTTCGGCGAGCTCCAGGCTGCGAGAGGGCGGTGGCCGCACAATCCATCCAGACACCCCGTCAACAATGCCGTCTTCCTCGTCAGACATGAGTTCAATGGTCGCTGACTTCCAAATGTCCACCTCATCCTCAGCCAGCACACTCTCGCTTCCAGCTACTGTAATACAATCCATAAAGACAATAAGCAACCTGAAAAATACTCACATTGACAAAAAACGGATCTAATATAATAAATCTTACCCTTTTTCTTCTTGATCGACTCCGAGCTAAACTTTGCAGTTTCCGCCTGCGATGTAAGTTCAGGTTGTTTGTATCTGAAGCTCCGGCGTGTCGATTCATAATACGTCTTACAGGCAGCTGGAAAACAATTACATGAGACTGGTATTAATAAAAACAGTCACGGTAAAATTAAACAAGGAATGAGAAAAACATTATAAGTTATACTTACACACTATGTCGTCGTGATCAGCGGTTAAATCTGGACTCGCGGAAATTGCTCCAAGCAGATAAGAGGTCACGGCTTCGTTATGAGGCGAGGATAGTCTGTGTAAACAAAATGTGCAGTTTTAAGCTCGGATCTATTAACACATCCATTTCCTTATACAGCTGAATAAAAGCATATTCTTTAAATCGTAACGTTACATTACCCATGCTCTGGTTCATAGCGCCTGCAGTTTGCCTCAGAGTTGTGAAGGCGAAGACAGCTGAAAATTAGTCGAAAAAGTTAGCCGCGTCCATGCAGAGGAGTTGAAGGGGAGTTGAAGGGGAGCTGAAGGCGAGATGGCGTCCTGTCATTGTTGATCACGAAAAAGCAAAGCAGCAAAAACACAGGAAATGTATAAAAAAAGAGTCCAAAACACGTCTGTTTAAAGCTCGTCTTCAAGTTTTGTACGCGTCATGGCCATGACCTCGCATGTGATTGGACGAGGGCGAGAAGCTCGTCGGACTCCTCCAATCACATGCAAGGTCATTGTTATAAGGATGTTTTCCAGAATTAATGAAAAAACTCTGTATTAATACATTTTCCTGGACAGAATGGAAAATGTATTTAGTACAACATGCATGTACAGACTACAGTTCTCGCTCACAAATTTGATGGGATTAGGATTGATTTGATAGTCAGTTTATGACAGTTTACAAAGAAGGGAGTCTAACAACAAACTGATTTTAAGAAATGTATTAAATTAACAAGAAAATGAAACAAAAGAATGTTAAGAGGTGAATAAAATAAAAAAATGTTGATGTATTTTGGCTGTGTGTGTGTGTGTGTGTGTGTATGTGCGTGTGATTGTGTGTGTGTGTGTGTGTGTGTGTGTGTGTGTGTGTGTGAGAGAGATAGAGAATCACAAGAGTCCGGAAATCAGTCCACAAAGGGGCTTAATTTATCCCTATATTCTTCAACCTCATTGAGGTTTCAGACCACCAAGGAGCTCCAGAAAAACCTATTATATTTATTTTCACTTTATTTAAGTTAATGGGTGTGTCAAAAGTGCTTCAATTACATATAGGCATAACACCGTAACTTTTTATTTTGTGTGTATTTTTTTTTTACATAACATTGGTTATTGCTAATGACATACAGAGTAATTAATCTACTCTGTTAGCCCGGACAAGTTGAATCTACTTAAAAAATTGGAGCAAACTGGTTGCCCTAAAAATTTAGTAATGTGAACTAAAACGAGTACATTTAACTTAAAATGTTTTAGTTTAAAAAATTCAGAACCTAGATAAAACTCCTCCTGCTGCTACTCTGATTTGCATTTTTGTAGCTCACAGCATGTTCATTTACATGTTAAAGCCTCCCCTAGAATTAAGGGG
Source organism: Gobio occitaniae (assembly GCA_033150135.1). Classification (NCBI taxonomy): domain Eukaryota; kingdom Metazoa; phylum Chordata; class Actinopteri; order Cypriniformes; family Gobionidae; genus Gobio; species Gobio occitaniae. Next base: position 103,254 of record JARQWZ010004166.1, read on the forward strand.
AGGGGGGGTCATGGGGGTATAACTGCCAAGCAAGGCCCACGTCAATTTCCGTCAATTTACGGCAGTTTTCGGTGTTGCCTGCAAATTGCCGTGCACAGTCGTAAACCTGAAGTTTCACGGCAATCTACAGTGCCACATACTGACGAAAATCCCACTTTTCATGCAGTGTCAGTCATTGCAGACGTACATGAGGATGGGTTTGTGACTGGTGCACGCTGTAAAACAATGTTCGGGGCTGTGACGCCAAATTTCACTGAATCAACAGGCACATCAGATACTGATTGAATGGCTACATCTGTTTCAAAGAAAGCTTGCAAGTCAGGATAAACGTTATCAGGCTGACTAGCTTCATTCACATCAGTTTTCTCTGCAGCTTTGTTGCGGTTCAATTTCTTAGTCAAAGATGCTACTCTAGCACAGAGTTCTTTGTTCTGTTTCTCTAGCTCTGAGATATGCTGAGACTGTTGTCTAGCTAGCGCTAAACCAAATTCTCTGTGACAACAAATAATGCTTTTCACATTGTTCTTGCGAATACATGCTCCAAAAAACTTTTTTACATTCATCAATCGACCAAGTCTTGTCTGGATGGATCTCATATTTCTGCATTAGTTTTTGTCTAACTTTCTCTGTGACAATTAAATTAATCTGCACTCCTAACTGTGATTTGAAATCACTGTCTGTCCACAAAGGAGTTGCGAGACCTCCTTTTTCAGTTGTGGGGGTCAGTCTAGCATTCTTTCGAAACATTTTTGAATTTCTTTGTTACCACACACAAACAAACACGGACTTCTCTGATCATTTCTTTGTTACCACACACTCACAAACACTGACTTCTCTGATAATATCTTTGTTACCACACACTCACAAACACGGACTTCTCTGATCAACAAACTTGTTAACACAGCTAAACTATTGTTAACTTTCTTTGCAAAAACAGAGGACAACACAAATATTAACTAAATGTTAATCTTCCCTGCCTAAAACAGAGGCAAAACAATTATTAGCACGTAATGCTGATCTTCTCTATGAAGAGGCAAACAACTTATTAGCACGTTTATGCTAACCTTCTCTATGAAGAGGCAAACAACTTCCCTGCTTGAAAACAGAGGGGCAAAAAAACAGAGGACAAACACAAATATTAACTAAATGTTAATCTTCCCTGCCTAAACAGAGGCAAAACAATTATTAGCACGTAGTGCTAATCTTCTCTATGAAGAGGCAAACAACTTCCCTGCTTGAAAACAGAGGGTAACCAATTATTAGCTTGATGCTAATCTTCCCTGCCTGAAACAGAACAATTATTAGCTTGTGAGGCTAATCTCTTCTGCCTGAAACAGAGGATAACTTTCATCTCTAAACAAACTTTTTAGAGGATAACTAAAAACCCTAACGCTGTCCGTTAACTCTTCCCTGGCAGCGCAGAGGAAAACAAATTTGTACTGGTCTTTAAGGTTCTTTTGGATAGAGCAGCACTCACCACAACCCTTGGTTGAAAGATTCATTCGGTCTGGAAATCTTTTTTTCAGCTGGAAGTTTCGCTCTGGATTCCAGTCTGGAACGTAGGCAGATCTTTGAGCTTGAAGTTTCAATCTGGATTTCAGGTGAGGAAGCTGGAACTCTATTCGGGTCACAAGGCACCATCTGTTGTGAACTTTATCCGGGTCATGGCACCATCTGTTGTGAACTTCTGTTGTTTCTTGAAGTAGAGACCAGGAGAACTTGAGATAGGTTTTTCAGCAGGATTCTTTATTGAGAAAAAACTTGCTGTCTTTCCGCTGAGGTTCTAAGTCTGACTAAAGCCAGTTGAACATTGTATTTTATATACATTTCAAGGGGAGGGATTATACAGCAGGGGAGGAGACACTCTAAGCAATACAATGCTTGATTTAATCAGCATAACAGTGTCAATCAAATGCATAGATGCTAATCCAATCACTCAGCATAACAGTGTCACTCAAATGCACAGATTCAATCAGCCTACCACTCAGGGGCTCCAAAAGTCATTAAAGACAAATGGTGCTCATTTTAGAAACAATGAAGAGAACAGGAACAGGCCTGGAAAATACAGGTTTTGGGAAACCTGCCCAGACAGAGTATCACCAATCTCTGAGCTCGTTATGCTAAATGGTCAGGAAGTGCATAAAGACAAAAGATTTAATGTCTCCAACCCATGAGCTGATTAACTTGATCATGTTAGAATGTAGTCAATCTTTACCTTAAACTGTTCCACAATATATTTCAAACAATAATACATTTGTAATCTTACACCACCTTGATGTAAATACACTTAAACCCTTATTTAATTTAGTTGAAGACATTTTTACACACAATTTACAGTTTTCTTAATCCATGTGATATATTTCTCCAAATTAATGTAGTTTCTCTTGTAAGACCGCTGAATTCGCTCCAATGATCAGTAACAAACCGCGGTGAAGGTCGCATGCACGTTCAGTGTTTCAGCTGGGCAAAATGGATTTAATTGTAATATTCTTTATCTGACTCCATTTATCATAGTTGTCGAATTTAGAAGAGAATGCCAATTGGTTTTTTGGTCATTTATATTTGATAGTTTATAATACATTTAATCATTCCATTTTACCCCTTTGTTGCAATTATACCGTTCCGTACTGGAGATAGTTAATAATTACAGAGTAATTCAGAAAGGATCAAAATGTAACAATTTATTAACAATCAGGTAAATGTAAAATGTCAATTACATAATAGACAGAAATCTCTTTTACAGTTTTTCTCCATTGGTTAGGCTCATTTCTTGAAACAGAAATTACATTCTGAAAACAACATGGACAAATCTCCAAACCACTTGGCAATTGTTCACAACAGACTAGCATTTCTCATTAATTTCATCAAATTGCAAATGTCTAAGTACATGTCTCAATGTATAAGTACATCTTTGCAAATGATTAAGTACAGGTAGCCTACATTTAGCACAATTTCCAAGTGAATAGATCTTGTTGATCTAAACTGATTGTTTGATTCTCAGTCTAATGGTCTTTTGCTCCAAAACGTATCAGCATAATTTCATTGTATAAGTCATCACATGCACAATAGTCTGTTCAATTGTCAAAATTAGTCAAGAACATAATACCATGAATACCATATATTAATCCCTTGGAACATTTGATAAATTTATTGCAGCAATTGACAGTCAGGTGAAACAAGAACTTGACTAATGAAGGAGGACTTTCACACATCTCAGATGACCAATCAAACAGTATGTTTAGTTGCCTGACAGGTGCTGTCCATGACTGTGAATGCTGCCAAACATATATGTAAAGAGCTTGACCATGCAGGACCAGTACAATTTCTGAACATGGAGGCACCTGGCCAAGTAAATGAACAAGGGCAACTGCCTGCTATAGGAAGAGTGAGGATGAGAGGGGGAGCCCGTGGAGGAAGAGGGGTAGAGAGGGGAAGAGAGGGGAAGGGGGATGAGAGGGGTAGAGAGGGGAAGAGAGGGGAAGGGGGTAGAGAGGGGTAGAGAGGAGTAGAGAGGGGAAGGGGGCAGAGAAGGGAAGGGGTTAGAGAGGGGTAGAGAGAGGAAGGGGGTAGAGAGGGGAAGAGAAGGGAAGGGGGTAGAGAGGGGAAGAGGGGGGTAGGAAGAAGTAGATCTGGAGTAGGATGTAGCCAAAGAAGACGGGGACCAAATTTATCAGATGTGATTCGGGCAACCTTGGTACCCATAGGTACTACTGACAGCCCAACCTCAGCAGATATAAAAAAACAAACCTTTGAAAATGCATGAATGAATCAAATGATTTTATAATGTGGAGAGAAATAAATATTTTTATCAATATGCAGTACTGGTCTTGTGTGTACTGTTTGGTCAATATATTCATGTACTTTACTCTAACAATATCTCTGAAAAAAATCAAACCCAGATTATATAATTAGAAAAGTAGAAATTTTACAAGTGTTTAAGATTGAGAACAGCAGCGTGTGGAGGGCCAGGAGAGGGAGGTTCAGTGACCAGTGAAGAACTGCTAGTTGTGAAACTCCAGCTTTATTTATAGCACTGTAGGCTGCATATCATTTTCATTGTTTTTTGTTTGTGTGTTTATATTACAGTATATTATGCTGAATACATTTTCTTTTTACTCTGATGTATGGAAGTTACTTTGTGTGTGAATGATAATGGTTACAATTTCCTTGGTTGTATGAGTGCAATGTGTGATGTCAAACCTTGGAGGCTACTCTTACTCTAAAATCCTATTTCTTTTTTTCAGTTTTATACACAATTGTATTCTGTTAGCTAGACAAAAAACAGTACAGTAACCATTGTCAATGAAGGACTGGGCTAAGACTGAAAGGTGGACATGAGGGATATTTCAATGGTCCTCTGCCATAGGGACGAAACATCGAAACATTTTGACTTGCAGTGCTTACACAATGCCAAAGGGACGAAGCATTTTGGGGGCACTGACTGTTTAAATGAGAAGGACATTTCACTGCATGAAAAGTGGGATTTTCGTCAGTATGTGGCACTGTAGATTGCAGTGAAACTTCAGGTTTACGACTGTGCACGGCAATTTGCAGGCCACACCGAAAACTGCCGTAAATTGTCGGAAATTGACGTGGGCCTTGCTTGGCAGTTGTCCCCCCATGGTTTTTCTGGAGCTGGTGGTCTGAAACCTCAATGAGGTTGAAGAATATAGGGATAAATTAAGCCCCTCTGTGGACTGATTTCCGGACTCTTGTGATTCTCTATCTCTCTCACACACACACACACACACACACACACACACACACACACACACACACACACACACACACACACACACAATCACACGCACTCACACACACACACACACACACACAGCCAAAATACATCAACTTTTTTTTATTTTATTCACCTCTTAACATTCTTTTGTTTCATTTTCTTGTTAATTTAATACATTTCTTAAAATCAGTTTGTTGTTAGACTCCCTTCTTTGTAAACTGTCATAAACTGACTATATCAAGGCAATCAATCCTAATCCCATCAAATTTGTGAGCGAGAACTGTAGTCTGTACATGCATGTGGTACTAAATACATTTTCCATTCTGTCCAGGAAAATGTATTAATACAGAGTTTTTTCATTAATTCTGGAAAACATATGAAGGTAAATTGATGCCTTAAAGAATCGCAAGCATAGGGTAAGATTTGTGAAAGTGTACATAAGATTGCAAGCGTAAATTAAATTTGCATGCGCAAGATAAGTTTTGTAAAGGTGTAAATTGCCTTTCAAGTGTAAGAAAAAAATATTTGCAGCATTTTACTGTTATTCGTAAGTGTAATTCATGTATTGTGAAACTGCAGCTTCATGTTAACGCAAAATAAATATGATCTGTATTCTTATGACTTCCTTTTTTCTGCACTTACACTTTTGACATGTTTCTTTCGCCAAAACACGGCCAAAATCCTGTGAACATCGATTTGCAAGCGAAAACATCAGAGTCAGGAACTGCAAAACAGATTCACCGTGTAAAACCAACCTTTGTGTAAAAAAATTAACTGTTGCAAATGTCTAAATGACTCTTTGTGAACGTAGGGCAAAAAAGTCCCCGAAATAAACCGACTTGTACAGTTCCCCCTTTACTTTAGCTGCGCTTACACATTTGGCACAAATCTCTCACTCCACTAGTTTTGCAAGTGTGAGGAGGAAGGCGGGTCCACCTTCTTCTGTAGCCAATCAAATGAGGATCCCGATGACTCCCGATTTACTCTTATCTGATTGGTTCAACAAACGCGCCAGGACAGGAGACATCCTTCCTGACATCCTGACTGATTTGTCTCAGCAGAAGCATCGTCCTCGCAGACGGAATGGTACTTTTAATGCACACACAAACATATAATAATAAATATATAATATATTTAAATCCTTTATAAGTTGTGTACCATTAAGTTGCCTCCCGTGTGTTCATTCTGAATTTCAAGCTGGTGTTAAGAAAGAAAAACAATTATTGGATTGGTTTGGCATTTGCATTGAAATTATGTATATCATATAATCTTCTTAGACCATTGAGCTGATGCTATACTATATAAATTATACCAAATCTTTGACAATTAAAACTATTTTCATTGCTCTTTTATTCTACTACTCTGCATCAGATTCAGTTGCTAGTTCTCAGTATCATCAGTGCTCATCCCAACAATCCCAAAATAATATTCCATATCGAAGTCTGCCATTTTAGTTGTCCAGATGATAATGCATGACGTCATCAGTAGGCAGTTGAAATACAGTAGAAGTGGTTACTACTCTGATTACTTTTCAGGAGCAGACCCATCAAGATAGGCTACAAAATGCATTAAAACATTTGTTGGATTGTGTGGAAGAAGCACGCCACAACCCGTAAAACTTTGTTTTAGTCGTGTTGTGGAAACATACTTATGTCTTTGTAAAAAATCTCTAAAGTCAGGAAGTTCCAGATGCCAAAGATCAGACATAATTGGTGCAGTCAATAACGCCAAGATGCCAGCTGTACAACTGTTCATTTCAGTCACAGCTCTTTCTTTTTTACAATCTTTTGACCAATCAGCTCACGTTCCACTAACTGATAACTCTAACAGGAAAAAGCAGAAAACATTAAAACCATTTAATATAACCACTTAGAGCATGTGCAGTCTTTAGATCATAATGTTGTGCGTCATATTCTCGCGCATGCGTCGTGGAGGCATACACGGAAGTCGAGAACAAGTTGGTTAAAGGTGTTATTTTGATTTTTTTTGCGCACAAAAACTATTGGCGTCGCATCGTAAAATTATTGTAGAGCCACTGTGGTGAGATAGACTTTGTAACAACGTTTTAAGTGCCTTTCATGGATCTTGGAAGTGTCAATGTACTGAATGCCAATGGAGGCCTGTCTGAAGCCTTTCTCAGCCATCAGCTTTCAACTAAAATATCTTAATTTGTGTTCCGAATATGAACGGAGGTCTTACGGGTGTCCAACAACATGAGGGTGAGTAATTAATGACAGCATTTTCATTTTTTCATCTTTAAACTAACCCTTTAAAGTACACTGATAATGTATCACTAAAAATAGTAAACACATGTCTGGTATGTTAACTGAAAAGTTGTTACCTTGTAAAGGGTTAGTTCACCTAAAATGTAAAATTAAGAATTTACATTTTTGGGTGAACTAATCCTTTAATGTCATCTTTTACAGGTGATGCCGCCACTGGCGAGGGGGTGAACCGCCATGTACTAAGTACTGTAGTTTTAAAACTCACAAAAGGCTTCACAATCAATTTAGGTGAGACATTTGATTGATGTTGATTCCAAATTCCAATTATTTTACATTGGCCATCCTCTGTCTTGGGACCTCCCTGGTGTCACAAATGACAATAGGCATTGGCTGTTCAACCGACTCCTGCATCATGCTGTAATTTACAGATTTGATTTCTTCTTACCTACATCTGTATTGCACCACAATTAAAATAAAATATATTTTATCTTAACCATTAAAATTAATTCATGGTTTACTGTAGATTATTTATCATACTGCATCTTTTATAGTATTGTAGTATAGTTTAAAAAGCAGTTTAATTACAATTAATCTAAGGGTTATTTTGTTTTACAGGTCCTTGGAAGGACCATTCGTCAGATCAAACAATTCAGACGTGGTTTAAAAGACACAAATGTTTGGTCACTGCGTCAAGAACGTCCAGATGTTGTCACTTTGATGTTCCCCAGGCACTCAGAATCTGCATGCTCTGCTCAGGTATTATTACTTGAATATTTTATTTGAATATTTTATTATTGGATTAACATATTTTGGTTTAAATCTATAATTTATATCTATATCTAAATCTATAATAAATCTATAATCCTGGATCATATCATATGACCTGCTGAGGAGGAGGAGGATGAAGATGAGGATACATACTCCCTTCACATTAAATGTCGCATTGCAGAGTACTTCCGCCGTTTCATTGAAAGTGGTATGATAGTTATTCTTTCTTGAATCCAGACTTATTTCAAAATGTAACAAATTAATTTACTGATATTATATACAGTATATATATATATATATATATATATATATATATATATATATATATATATATATATATATATACACACACACATAATTTATTTATTTATTTTGCTTCTAAGCAAGTGCTGGTACACTTCAACAACTTGTGAAGTTCTGGGTTGGATGGGAGCTTCCCTCACATGGCATGAAGGTTGAATTGGTCCGTGCTAATCATCCAAGATCATCAACATGCTTTCAAATCCTACGTTTACCTGGTCACTACAGTACATTTAATGAGTTTTCTATGGATCTGGAGGCCTGTATTGCAACGTGTGACCAGTGTCACACGTTGCATTTGGGTTGGTGTAAAGGGGTGATCTGCATCACTTATGAATTGGCATAAATGTTCTTCTTAGCCAAATGTTCATAATATAGCAGATTCAGTTAAAATATTGTTCCGCAGATAACACACCACCTGATAAGAGACAGTTCAGAAACTTTTACTAATGTTGAATGGCATATGTTGTAAAATACCGATATGTTGAACCCTACCGTTTAAAGTAATGATGTCATTAAAGTGATTTGCATGGCTTATGTTTAATTTGCCAAACACAATGTACCAAAATGTTTTTCAAGAACAAATTGTTCAGTTCAAAGACTGATCTACAGAGATCCTCAACTACTAATAGATCATTACAACAACAACAAAATCAATTGTGAAAGGCTTAAAATAAATGTCTGTGATCCTGTTAATGTAAATGTTATGATCTATGATATGGTACAATTGATAATAATAATAAAAAAAAACAGTCAAAGACTTTTCAGAGATTTGTTTTAATTAACAGTGTATTCAGACATTAGATGTAAAACAGATGTAAAATGCTTCCAACTTTACAAACTACCATATTTTGTCTTGAACTGTAATTCTTTACATGTGCACATTGAAATGTTGTTGCACATACTGTACAACTGAAATATAAATATCACGGCCAAAACACTCTGATGGCCCCATTGGGTCTATTGCAACCCTAAGTTCCCCAAATGCCTCTGCAGTTAGTGGGCACTCTATTTCTGGTACCTGGATCCCAGAGTCAGGTTCTTCAGGCAGGCCACTGCTTTCCCAGTCAATCAAGGGAATGTTGATGTCCTATATAAAGGAGAAAAAATATATGAAACAATTGACACATGCTTCCTGGATGCAAAACTCCTTAAAGTTTTCAAAAATGCCTTCACACTTTAACTGAATAGTCATATACACTGCCATTCAAAAGTTTGGGATCAGTAAGATTTTTCATGTTTTTTAAAAAAAGTCTCTTATGCTCACCAAGACTGCATTTAATTGATTAAAAATACAAGAACAAAAAATAACTACTGTGAAATAGTATTACAATTTATATTAACTGTTTACTATTTCAATATATTTTTAAATGTTTATTCATGTGATCAAAGCTGAATTTATCATCATTACTCCAGTCTGCAGTCACATGATCATTCACTAATCACTCTCATATGAGGACCTGATGATCAACACACATTTCTGATTATTATCAATGTTGAAAAGAGTTGTGTAATTTTTTCAGGATTATTTTATTAATAGAAAGTTCAAAAGAACAGTATTTATCTGAAATAGAAAGCTTTGGTAACATGCACTACCGTTCAAAAGATCAGTAAGATTTTTGTTTTATTAAAGAAATTATTACTTTTATTAAAGGGATAACTCACCCAAAAATGAAAATTCTGTCAACATTTACTCATCCTCAAGTCTTTATTACCAACATTCTTCAAAATATCTTCTTCTGTGTTCAGCAGAACAAAGAAACTCATACAGATTTGGAACAAATTGAGGGTGAGTAAATGATGACAGAATTTACATTTTTGGGTGAACTAACCCTTTAAGCAAGGACGTGTTAAATTGGTCAAAAGTGACAGTGAAGACATTTCAAATACATTTTAAACTTTCTATGTTCAATCGAAAAAATGCAGCCTTGGTAAGCATAAGAGACTTATTTTAAAAACATTAAAAATCGAACTCTTGAATGGCAGCATATAAGATTGTCCATTTTCAATTGAATTACATTTTATAGATAAACAATCATAAAACATTATACGACACCTCATCATTTTCTGGAAGACTTGAATGACGTCCTCCCATCTCCCACAACTGATTTGGAGTCAGATTTCCTTCTGTACTCAGAGGATGATTGTCCCATCCATCATGAAACGTGTCCAGATGACTTAGAAGTCGTGGAACAAACACGTAGTGGCAACAGAAGAGATGCATACGGTTAGACAGATCCAGCTGTCCTTCTTCCTCTAGTTGATGAAGTACATTGTAGAAGATGTTTGTGACTGCAACCCAGACATCTCTCCAAAGCCTCTTTATTCTGTTAATGTATTAATTATATGTTACAATATTGAAAATTGTGTTTTGAATTAACATATAAAATGGATATAACAACAGAGCATGTCCCACCTTTGGTTGTGTACACTCTTCCCTGCAATGAAGCTGCTTCTTCCCGTACCTCGAACAGAGAACATCAAACGGGCCACTTCTACATTTTCAACCCCTTGGTCTGCCCTGACCCTAAAAAAATATTTAGATAGCACATTTGAAAAATAACTGTATTTCACAAAACACATTTGTGTACACTAGTACAAAACAAATATGAAATTTTACTTTGAATAAAATGTTAAGTACTGTATGTATCGTATTCTTTACAACCCATGTTGGCATAAACTCTCATATTGGGATGTCAAAGCCTGTTCCTGGACAACTGCTGTTCTGCAAGTTAGTTTAACTTCCAATTTTAAACAAAACGCTAATTGAATCGAAGCCAATATTCACCTGAGTGGAAGACCAAATCTCTCAACTGAGCACTGGAAGAAGTATAGGGTTGTTGAAGCCAGATTGTTGGTTGCAACACCAAGGTACATGATCTGTGTTATAATAAAAATTTCAGTTTTTACAATGTGATTCTGACTTCAACATGTAATATCAATTTTGTAGATCTTGAGCAATGATTATAAGTTGGGTAATAATGATTGGTACACTTTAATACCTTTCTAGAAAATCCATCGATGCCCCCGAAGATCACAATGTTGTAGCTGTTTTGGAGAAAAGTCAAATACAGTGAAAAGTAAAGGCTCAGCTAATAAAATTTAGTTGACTAATTTAGGATGTGTATATACATAACGAATGAGCTTATGATTTGTGTCTATGTGCATCAGTGCTCTTGGACTGGGCACAGAGTATGTTCGGTGAACTACACATCCCAACTGTGTCAGCCGAGAGATGATGCCCGTACTGTCAACTCTGTGCATTGAGGCCCGGATCCTTTCCCACTGCACTCTATGTCCCTCAGCCTGCAGCAAACCCTTCACCATTCTATATCCAGCATAAGGATGTCTGGATTTCACTGCTGAGACTAATGTGTCCAGCTCCTCATCCAGAACCCTACTGTACGTGTCTTTCACTGACAGGCCTATTTCTGACATTCTCCGGCGTATGGTTCTTGTGCTCACTCCCAGCAATTTTGCAACACAGGGCACGGGTAGAGACATGGCTATTAGTTCCTCAATACGTTCCTCTGATAAAACTATTCTTGGCCGCCCAAGCTTGCCAGATTCAAAGTCTAGAGTGTTGTGAGTACACCTGGGATAGTGGTTGATCTCACCAATCACCTGTACAACCTCTCTGAGTCCATCCATTACAGCACGTGGAAAAGATTCTTCCTGACTTGACAGCACACTTAAAAAAACTAGCTCCTGTGAACAGGTAAACTCCAAAAAATCTAAATCAATTGGTGGTCGACTAAGTAGATGGGACAGTCGTGCCTGGAGCCTATCCAATATAGCATTCATCAACAGTTCCTTAAAAGACAGCATTATAAAAATTAGCAACATACACATTACATTATTAATTACATTATACACATTATTAATTGTCAAAGATTTGGTATAATTTATATAGTATAGCATCAGCTCAATGGTCTAAGCAGATTATATGATATACATAATTTCAATGCAAATGCCAAACCAATCCAATAATTGTTTTTTCTTTCTTAACACCAGCTTGAAATTCAGAATGAACACACGGGAGGTAACTTAATGGTACACAACTTATAAAGGATTTAAATATATTATAAATTTATTATTATATGTTTGTGTGTGCATTAAAAGTACCATTCCGTCTGCGAGGACGATGCTTCTGCTGAGACAAATCAGTCAGGATGTCAGGAAGGATGTCTCCTGTCCTGGCGCGTTTGTTGAACCAATCAGATAAGAGTAAATCGGGAGTCATCGGGATCCTCATTTGATTGGCTACAGAAGAAGGTGGACCCGCCTTCCTCCTCACGCTTGCAAAACTAGTGGAGTGAGAGATTCGTGCCAAATGTGTAAGCGCAGCTAAAGTAAAGGGGGAACTGTACAAGTCTCGGGGACTTTTTTGCCCTACGTACACAAAGAGTCATTTAGACATTTGCAACAGTTAATTTTTTTACACAAAGGTTGGTTTTACACAGTGAATCTGTTTTGCAGTTCCTGACTCTGATGTTTTCGCTTGCAAATCGGTGTTCACAGGATTTTGGCCGTGTTTTGGCGAAAGAAACATGTCAAAAGTGTAAGTGCAGAAAAAAGGAAGTCATAAGAATACAGATCATATTTATTTTGCGTTAACATGAAGCTTCAGTTTCACAATACATGAATTACACTTACGAATAACAGTAAAATGCTGCAAATATTTTTTTCTTACACTTGAAAGGCAATTTACACCTTTACAAAACTTATCTTGCGCATGCAAATTTAATTTACGCTTGCAATCTTATGTACACTTTCACAAATCTTACCCTACGCTTGCGATTCTTTAAGGCATCAATTTACCTTCATAAAAACATCCATATATAACAATGACCTCGCATGTGATTGGAGGAGCCATTCACATGCGAGGTCATGGCCATGACGCGTACAAAACTTGAAGACGAGCTTTAAACAGACGTGTTTTGGACTCTCTTTTTTTATACATTTCCTGTGTTTTTGCTGCTTTGCTTTTTCGTGATCAACAATGACAGGACGCCGTCTCGCCTTCAGCTCCTCTGCATGGACGCTGCCAACTTTTTCGATTAATCTTTCAGGCGTCTTCACAACTCTGAGGCAAACTGCAGGCGCTATGAACCAGAGCATGGGTAATGTAACGATTACGTTACGAAGAATATGCTTTTATTCAGCTGTATAAGGAAATGGATGTGTTAATAGATCCGAGCTTAAATCTGCACATTTTGTTTACACAGACTATCCTCACCTCATAACGAAGCCGTGACCTCTTATCTGCTTGGAGCAATTTCCGTGAGTCCAGATTTAACCGCTGAACATGACGACATTGTGTGTAAGTATAACGTCTAATGTTTTTCTCATTCCTTGTTTAATTTTACCGTGACTTTTTTTATAAATACCAGTCTCATGTAATTGTTTTCCAGCTGCCTGTAAGACGTATTATGAATCGACACGCCGGAGCTTCAGAAACAAACAACCTGAACTTACATCGCAGGCGGAAACTGCGAAGTTTAGCTCGGAGTCGATCAAGAAGAAAAAGGGTAAGATTTATTATATTAGATCAGTTTTTTGTCAATGTGAGTATTTTTCAGGTTGCTTATTGTCTTTATGGATTGTATTACAGTTGCTGAAAGCGAGACGAAGTGTGCTGGCTGAGGATGAGGTGGACATTTGGAAGTCCACGACCATTGAACTCATGTCTGACGAGGAAGACGGCATTGTTTACGGGGTGTCTGGATGGATTTTGCGGCCACTGCCCTCTCGCAGCCTGGAGCTCGCCGAACTCTGTGCCCATGGGCGTGGTAGTGGGGGGAAAAGTGGACCTGACTACCCAGGGCCCCGTCTAGGGAGAGGGCCCTTTGAAAAGTCTGGAATATATTTTAACATGGAACATGGGGGCCCATCAGGACTGCCTATGCATAGGGCCCAGGATTTTGTGCTACACCCCTGTCTGTGCCACTTTGCAATCCAGATTAGAGGCGATACCGAAATACAGGGCAACTCGCCATACTCGCCATACTCACTTCTCTTTGACGTTTTTGGAGGACAACATAAGATACATTACTGCTGCACTGTACATAGTTGTGTTTGACAATAAAGCTCTTACTTTGAATGAACAGCTGTGTGTTTATAAATGAAGAGAACAAGATATATATTTTTTAATAATCTTTAAGTGCACAAAACTATGAAAATATATGAAACGCTTCAAAACAGAGCGGCAACAAAGCGCTTATGCGCATTCCGAGTGCAGAATGATGCGCTTAAAACAACATGGTATCAGAGTTTGCGCAGTGCACATTGAAAAGTTCACGGCATGAAGAGAAGATGAGCGTTGAACGCACAAATCCAAGTCTACTATGTATATCTGTCCAAAAGTTCACTGATTATGTATCTCTTCACAGTTTTAAATACCGGTTATTGTGCGTGTGATGCTAATTAATAGTCCTTGGCTGCGTTCGAAACCGCATACTCATTGAGTAGGTACTCATTTTCAATAAGTACTTACTTAACGAGCTCTAAAAGAGTAGGTACTATATTGCCTGATCTCGTTAAGTATGAATGTGAGCCTCACTTTATGCGCCATGTTGACGTTATCATGTGACCTACAACGTTATATCAAGCGCAACAACTTGAAAGACGAGTGACAGGTTTAATTAATCGATCTATGGTATCTTAATATTGATTAAACTTGCTAATTTTGTTGAAGAAACAGCTGCCCATTTATTTTGTGATATTAACCCTTCTAATCTGACCCAGTTTTATCCTTACCAAAACCCAAAATCGTGATCTCTTGAATATGTTGTTCATTTCTTTATTTTATATGCAAACAAATTCATCCACAAGCAAAATTGGCCTAAATCTCGTTTATATTTTCCTTTTTCTTGTTAAATGTAACTCCTTTTTCATCCCTCAAGCTTATGAAATAACATTTTTATTGCATTATGATGAATTATTCAACGATATCTAACCTTGTTATTGTTTTTTTTCTTTGTATATAATGTATGCAAACCCATGATATTTGTTTTGTTTTATCATTATGATTGTTAAAGATACAACCATGTAATTATAAAATAAAAGATAGGAGTGGCAGGTGCAGTAACAGCTCAAAGCATCAGTAACTCCACAGCCAGACCTGTGCAGTTTCCCTCAGTGTCTGCACAGAGATGTCTTTCAGCTGCTCAAGGATCTCACCTTTGGAGAAAACTGTTTATTTTATACTCGAAAAATGTAAGTATCACTATTAAAAATTAAGATTACCCCAGAATGAATTGCATTGCTAGCCCACTAAAACACTTACAATAATAATAACAAATGCTGACCAATACTTAATTATATTACTTTTTCTTTTTACTGAAAAGTATATTTAGTAAAACAAGCAAAATGCAACTTGTCATATGACATAGCGATGCATGAATACACACTAGACAAATGCAGCCGATGTGAATACCAATTTTCAGTCAAGCAATGAATAAATGCATGAGTTAATAAAATATTTTATTTACTGACAACAATAGGAAACATTAATTAATGAGTAAAAGAATGAATAAAAGTAAACATCACAAATGAATAAGTCACCAACTCATGAAACAAAGCTTTATTCAAACGTATTGTTCTAACAAACCATCACGCATTTACAGGCGGTGAACCCCACATCTTCTGCCATCTCAACACAGCTGTGCCAATTCTGTGGCTTTATGATGATGAAGCAGTTGACCACGTGGACACCTTCGCCTGTCCTAGCCGTCCATCATGTCCCTCCTGAACCCCACAACCTTGAAGCACGAGTGGGAGAACATGTGTGGGACAATCTCTGACTGCTGATGTCTGCTCCAAACATCCGTGTGCCTGCTCTCCATCAGCATGACTACTTAAAACGTTTTACAATTCATGTTGTCAGCATCCCATTTCTTGCCATATTTAATTTAATATTTTTACAATTACATGCTATTTGTATTGTAGCTTTATGACTTTTGTGGTGTAGTGGGCTAAACACTGAACTGATAAGCAGAAGGTTTCCTTGAGCAAGGCAGGAGCTCTGCAGCAAACGCACAGACATCAAGAATCAGAAAAGTGCTTAAATAACTCTGTTTGAAATTAAAATAAAATACACTCTTATATATGATACACAAAATATGCTCTTCTGGCCCTGTAACATCAGACAACATTCACGTTACCTGGATCTTAAACAACACCTTGATAAAAGCATAAAAGTTTATGTGCTCAATACTACATTTAAATGTTGAGGTAGTTGCTGATGTGTTAATGTTCCTCAATTCATCAACAGTACTAATGGACAAATAAAAAAGATAACTTATGTTTAGTTACTTTATGTAGATCTATTAACATGTAAAGTAGGCAGTGTTGACAACAGTGAACTCTACATTATTGCACAGACATCACTCTGATCAGATGTCTATTTCATGCTGTGATGTCATCTGCAATACTTAACGAAAATGTTCCAGTCAGATGTTAAATAAACATTTAGTAAGCATTTTTATATGGTTTATGTAAATCCACTTTGGAGACGTGTGTGTGTTACTGGAGCTCATACATAATAAAACGTGTTTTTACAGCACAATCACAACTATACTATACTGACTGTCGTCTTTGCACCTTCAACAATTCAATTGTTTACTCTACAGTAGTTCAACAAATGCGATTTTAACACAAGGAACCGTGATTTTGGTTTGTAATACTCACATTTGATTCGCTTTTCTCCGCCTGACGTATCCTTTCCTGTGGCCTCATGGGAAGGCAGGGATAGAAAAGTATCCGACGATGGGTGCTTCACAATCTGGGCGGAATCAGTAAGCCATCCGGGAACTTCTCGCATACTCTTTTATGATTACTGCGGTCTCGAACATACTACTCCTTTCACGTACTGTTTTCGCCTACTATATAGTAGGTAAGTAGGCATATTCGAACGCAACATCAGTATACGCACGTCCGAATCTCGCGAGAAATACTCCAAAACCCTGGTAGTTCTCGCCTACTCTTTTACGAATACTATGGATTCGGAGAGACTATTCGCTCGCCTACTGCTTTTTACATACTATATAGTAGGAAAGTATGCGGTTTCGAACGCAGCCCTTGTGTTGTCATCTGGGTAGCGAGCACAACATCGTTCAGAAACCGCTAGATAAACAAATTATTTGAGATATGAGAAAATTAGTTTATCTACATATCAAGTATTATAACGGGAATATATCATCTTGGAGTGAGCTTTACCATGCTGCTGCTGACTGTAACCGAGCACGACACGCAGTTTGAATGCTGAACGGAGAATGATTGACAGCTACAGCGGGGAAAGACATTCAGCTATGGAATGGCTTTAGATGACTTTGTACTAGCAAATCATAATATACTAATAATGATTGCTGAAGGATCATGTGATAATATATATTTCTGATTATTATTTAATTATCACAACCTAATCTGAGCAGGTGACTGCCTTTCTTGAGTTTTGTCGACAGACGGAGGCGGCCGCCTCATAATTCTCTATGCAGGAAAAACGGCTCGGGTTATGTATACAACCCTTGTTCCCTGAGAAAGGGAACGAGCACTGCATCGGAACGACCGTGCCGAGGTGTGGCGACGAGATGCAGTGCTCGTTCCCTTTCTCAGGGAACAAGGGTTATATACATAACCCGAGCCGTTCCCTTTCGAGGGAACTCGCACTGCATCGGAACGACAAATTTGGGGAACGAGTACCCACTAGGCCACACCGAGGGTAGCGCCTGCCCTAGTGTGAAGCCGGAGACCGGGCACAGCTAGGACTGGAGCACCCTAGCACCAGGCGTCGCAGGGAGGTGCAGACTATAAAATCTAATAAAAGTGTGCGGAGTAGCCTATCCGGCCGCCTCGCAAATGTCCTGCAAAGGGACCCCAGCAAGGAGGGCCACCGAGGAGGCCATGCCCCTGGTGGAATGCGCCCTCACGGCCATAGGTGAAGGCAGATTGCGCACCTGATAGGCCGTGGCTATTGCCTGGACAATCCAGTTACTGACAGTCTGGGTTGACGCAGGCAGCCCCTTCTTAGATGAACCAAAACACTAATAGCTGCTCAGATTTCCTCCACTGTGCAGACTTCTCCACGTATATTTTAAGGGCTCTTACTGGGCAGAGCAGGTGAAGTCTCCCTTCTTCCGCCGTCACGTGAGGCGGAGGATGAAATGCCTGAAGAACCAAAGGCCTGACCATGCTTGATGGCACCTTGGGCACATAACCGGCCCTAGGGTGTAAGATGGCCTTCACTTCGCCAGGGGCAAACTCCAGGCAAGTCGGCGTAAGCGCCAAGGCCTGAAGGTCCCCCACTCTCCTAAGAGAAGTGAGAAAGGCCATCTTAAGGGTCAAGCTCTTTGGGTCTGCTGACTCTAGCGGCTCGAAGGGGGCCTCAGCCAATCCCTCGAGAACCACTGCCAGGTTCCAGGTTGGGACTCTGGAACGAGCCGCAGACCTCATCCTCCGAGCCCCACGGAGGAACCATACAACCAACTGGTGCCTACCCAAAGGCCCATTACCCAACGGTGTGTGGAAAGCCCCAATGGCACCACGTACACCTTGAGTGTGGACGGGGTAAGCCCTGCAGAGAAACGATCTTGGAGGAACTCCAGCACTGAAGCCACTGGGCAGTTAACTGGGTCCACCTCACGCTCTCTACACCAAGTGGAAAATACATTCCACTTGAGTCTGTACAGTCTCCTTGTAGACGGAGCCCTGGAACTGAGCAAGGTCTCAACCACATCCGCCGGCAGGCCAGCCTCTAGGTATCTGGCCCCCTCAGGGGCCAGACCCAAAGGTTCCATATCTCTGGCCGGGGGTGAAATATTGTGCGCCCTGCCTGAGACAGGAGATCCCTCCTCAGAGGAATCTCCCACGGCTGACCCGCTAGCAGAGCTATGATGTCTGAGAACCAAACTCGAGTCGGCCAACGTGGCGCCACCAGAAGCAGGCTGGCGCCTTGTCGACGGACCCGCTCCGGGACTCCCGGGAGCAGAGCGATCGGGGGAAATGCGTACAGACGCAGCCTCGGCCACGTCTGCACCATGGCATCCAGCCCCAGTGGGGCCGGATGCGTGAGAGTAAACCACAGTGGAAAGTGGGTCGTCTCTCGAGACGCGAATAAATCCACTTCCACTGGGCCGAACCTCTCGCACATGGCCTCCACCACCTCCGGGTGGAGTCGCCATTCCCCGGGCCCCAGCCCCTGCCTCGACAAGATGTCTGCTCCCTGATTTTGGACCCCCGGGACATACATTGCCCTGATGGACAACAGTTTCCCTTGGGCCCACAGGAGGATCTGATGCGCCAGTCTGCATAGAGGGCGCGACCTCAGACCCCCCTGCCGGTTGAGTTACGCTACGACAGCCGTATTGTCTGTCCGTACCAGGACATGGTGACCGCAGAGGTCCGGGAGAAAGCTCCTGAGAGCCTTGTAGACCGCCATCATCTCCAGGCAATTTATGTGCCAGGAGGAATGACGGCCCTCCCAGGGGCCCCTCGCAAAGCGGCCGTCCATGACTGCGCCCCAACCAGTGAGGGAGGCGTCTGTTGAAACGGATTTCCGGCAACAGGACGCTCCCAACACTGGCCCCTGGGACAGAAACCAAGGTTTCTTCCATATGACTAGGGAACGAAGGCAT